>JAJNAB010024964.1:0-16010 GCA_023783335.1 Enoploplastron triloricatum | reverse complement strand
AAAAAATGTTTTACAGTAGAGTGAAAAAATAAGAAAAGGAATTTTTTTATAATATTATAATAAAAGCTGGGGGCAAAAATAACGGTAATGAGGCGGTAAAAATAAATGCTCAAAATATGGACAAATGAAGTATGCCAATATGTTATAGGAGATGAAACTGGAGTAAATGATGCAAGTCTTAATGATATAAGAGATGAAATTTGAGTAAATGATATAAGTCATAATACTATAGAAGAATGGATTAAAGCAAATGATGTATGTCATAATAATATAGGAGATAAAATTAGAGTAAATGATGTATGCCATAATGTTATTGGAGATGGAATTGAAACATAAAAAATCAAATAAATAATTTAAATATTTAAATTAATTAATTAATTTTTTAATAAATTAATTTATTTATTTTATTAAAGTTAAAGGCTAAAATATTTAATTATTAAATTTTTTTATTTAGCTTTAATTTATAGTTTGTCTGTATAATATCAGCTATTTGATTAAATACTTCACAAAGGCTAAGTAAAGAATTTGAATTATAAATTTTTTCACTTTCACCCAATTTTGCTATTTCTGTAAGTAAGTTTTCTGCTCTATTTGGTTTATATCTTTTAATTTCTCTGCTAAAATAAATACAAAATATCTTACAACCATTTTCCCTTATTTTTTCATTTTTCATAAACTATAAAAAATAATATTAATATTATATATATATATATATATACTTACATCATTTCTTAAATAATTAATTGTTTCATTTGGATCGTTATCATATCCATCTGTTAATAAAATAATAACTGGAATGTAATCGTTTCTATTAATATTGTCAAGAATATCTTTGGCTTTTTTAAAGCCTTCAATAAAGCAAGTACCTCCTGCTGAATTTAAATTATTAAAGCAAAATTCCTTTATTCTATCAATCTCACTAATAGAAATATCTTCAAAAATTTTAGTTGCTGTTGATTCATATCCTATTAAAGAGCATTTATCTCTTGGATTTATGGTATTTCTTTTCTTACAATAATTTATTAATGCTTCAATTGCAGCACCAAGCATGTTTTTTTTTTTGCTTTTAATTTCTGCATCTGTTGGTATTATTGATGTATTACCCATAGAACCAGATTGATCTATTAAAAAAATTGTATAAGCAGCAGCAGGATGTACACATTTTAAAACATGTCCTTTTGAAACCCAAGTACCAATGACTCCTTTTGGGATAATATCGACTCCTTCATGCCATAAAGGGAGTTGACAAAATTCTTTTAAATTGTGAGATTCATTCTTACATTGCCAATTACAAAGAGAAAATTTTATTTGATCTTCATTAGTAAAATCCCCTTTAAATTTCAAAATTTTTTCCCAAAAATAAGAACATTTGCATTCACATATATAATAATTAGCTTCTTGACGTAAGAATTTTATATTTTCATTCTTTATTTTATTTTTAGATTTAATTAGATGTATATGGCCTTGTCCTTGTTCTTTACAATATTCATCACAATAAAATGCCATTGCAGTTTCCCCTTCTTTAAATCTATAATATGTATTAGATTTTTTAACAAAGGCATCTTTTTCATCAGAAATAGAAATATATGAATCTTTTATACTTCCATGATAACATTTATGTAGACCCTCATGACCATATTTCTCAATACAATAATATCCACATTGTATACACTGAAATCCACATTTATGAATTTTATTTTCACATTTATGTATTCCAGAATGTGAAAATTCATTTTCTTTAATTTTAATAGAACATTTTTTCTTTTTAATTTCCTGAAATTTAATTGTATAATGAATTTCTTCTCCTGATTGACTTTTATAAATCCTTTCTTCTTGCTTAAAAAATCCTTCAATTATACAAAATCCATTAATATGGCAATCTTCTTTGCAATCATGTTGTCCTCCACATAAATGTTTTTTTCCACTTAATATACAAGTTTTTTTATCGCATTTATTACAAATTAAATTATATTCATTTTCATGATTATAAGCATGCCCACATTCATGTTCACATAATATACATTTTTTTTTGCAAGTATGTAAATTTTTTTTAACAGTACATATATGATTTCCTTCATGTTCATATTCTAAAGAACATTCCTCATTGCATCCATTAGATTTTCCAAATAGAGAACATTTTTTATCGCAAGGATGTTTATATGGTTGCATGCAAATATGTTTTCCAACATGTTGAAAAGGAAGTGAACAAAATTCATTACATTTGGCTTTTTCACTATTATTAATTTGTATATATTTATTATAATAATAACATTTGTTTTGACAAATATGTTTTTCTTTTTGAATACAGCATAAATGCTCTCCAGTATGCCCATATAATTTATTACATTCAGATTTACAATCTCTTGCCCCTATTAATTTACATTTTTGATCACAAAGATGTTGATCTTCACTACATTTACAAATACCTGAATGATTATAAGGAAGACCACAAATAGTAAGACATTCATTTTTTGTTTTTGCTTTTCCATTTAAGGAACATTTGTTTTTGCAAAGATGAATTTCTATACCACAATTATGCCTTCCTTCATGTCCTAAGGGAAGATTACAATATTGTTTACAACCTCTTGCTTTATCTTTATATTCACAATATTCCTTACATATATGCTGATTTTTAGATTTTTGGCAAATACATTCTTCTTTATGTCCAGCCTGTAGAATACAATTTTCATTGCATAATTTTCCTGGTTCTCCATAAAAATTACATTTTCTTTTGCAAATATGTTTATCATATTCTAATGAACAAATATGTCTACCTTCATGTCTAGCAATTTTATTACAAATTTCTTTACATTCTTTTGATTTATCATATAAATAACATTTTTCTTTACATAAATGCTTTTCTAAAGGATTTTGACATAAATGATTTCCTTGGTGATCAACTTCTAAATTACATTCTTTTTTACAATCTCTTGAATCTTTGTTTAAATAACAAATTCCAGAACAACCATGATTTTTTTTTGGAATTCCACAAAAATGCTCATTTATTTCATTATGATTAGATTCATTTTCTAAAATTATACTACACTTTTGATTGCAAATTTTCGACTTATCTTTATAACAACAATCATATTTGCATTTATGTCTTTTAATTTCACATAAATGGTCTTTTTCTGGATGCCCTCCTGTTAAATGACATTTACCATTACAATTAGAAGAGCAATTTTTATATTTACAATACTCCGGGCATGTACATTTACCACATAAATGATTACCTAAATGTCCAGCTATTAAACAGCATTGATAATTACAATTTTCATTAATTTTGCATTTTTGGTTACATATATGATCTTCATTTAAATCGCATTTGCATTTTTCACTATGCCCATAATCTAAAGAACAATCTTTTTTACAATTAATTGAAATGTCCTTTAATGAACATTGATTTTTACACTTATGTTGAATATTGCAATTATGTTCTTTACCTTCGTGAGGATATTCTAACTTACAACTTTCTCCACAATTCTTTGCCTTTCCTTTTAAATAACACTCTTCTATGCAATAATGCTTTCCTTTACAAATATGTATTTCTTTATGCCCATATTCTAAAGTACATATTTTTTCACATCCTTTTGATTTTTCAAAATAATCACATTTAACCTTACAATAATGAGTATTTCCACAACTATGCTCTTTTCCTTCATGAGGATGCTCTAATATACATTTTTTATTACATTTTTTTGCCTTATCTTTTAAATAACAGTCTTCTTTACAATAATGTTTTCCATAACATAGATGAATTCCTTTATGATCATATTCTAATTTACAATCTTTTTTACATCCTATTGATTCTTCTAAATATTTGCATTTATCCATACAATAATGAGTTTTTTCACAAAAATGTTTTTTTCCTTCATGAGGATATGGATATATACATTTTTCTCCACATTTTTTTGCTTTCCCTGCTAGATAACAATTTTCTTTACAATAATGAATTTCAACTCCACAACTATGCTTTTCTTTATGCTTATATTCTAAAATACATCTTCCTTTACAATTATTAGTATAAGGATTTAAAACGCAAACTTCTTTACATTGATGTTTATGGCTACATATATGTATACCAGAATGCCCTAATTTCTCATTGCATTTATTTTCACATTTTTTATCTATGCATTTACAATTTTCACAAATAGAGCATTTTTCTTTACATTTATGAGCATATGGGCATTCATGTATATTATCATGGCCTTGCAATTTATAGCATTTTAAATAACAATACTTACATTGCTGATTGCATATTTTCCATATATTATCTAAAGGAGAATATTGATTTTGTAAATTTTTTAAATTGCAATAATCTTTTGTTATTTCTTGAAGCCATTTATTTACATTAATATTTCTCCTTTTTATAAGTGATGATACAAATAAATTAAAACTTTCTATTATATCTTTTTCTTTAAATTCTAATTTTTCACAAATAGTATTCCAAAATTTAAAATATTCAGAACATAGATCATCATTTTTATTATTATTCAAATTTTTTATTTTATTTGGAATCATTAAAATTAATCCAAAATCTTTAAAATTTTTAATACTTATAGAAAAAGTATTTTCTCCTGTTTTATCTATATCTAAGCTTATTTCATATTCTTCAATAATTTTATTGCCTTGTTTGATATCTAGAACAGAAAATATATTTTCTATTATTAAAGTATCAATATTTTCAAATTTTTTATTATATAAGAAATTAATTTCTAAATTACTTAAATAATCTTCATTAAAATATGTTTTTAAGTGATTAAATTCAGATATATATATAATATCATTAGATTCTTGATCATCTTCGTATTCACCACAAACTTCAAAAGCTTTATGTTTATTTTCATCAACATAATTTTTAATTTCATCTTCTCTTAATTTAGATAAAAATTCGTAATCATTCATATAAACTGCAGATAAAAATTCTTTTAAATTTTTATAAAATTCTTTCCCAGTTTTATAAATAGGATGTCTTTGGAACTTTATAATATTTTCTATGATTTCTTTAATAAGTACTTTTCTTAATGTTCTGTAAAAAGATGCATCATTATAAGGTGGAGTTGGGGAAAATACATAATCTTCAAATAATCCAAAAATATTATATTTATTATTTTTCTCATTTAATTTATTGTTTTTAATCCATTTTTTTACTGAATTTTTAATTTTTTCTGAAAATTCTATCTTTAATTGCTCTTGATTAGTTTTATTTACATCTCTTGGACTAAAAAATAATGAGCCTCCAAAAAATTCCTGAATTTCAATTTCTTTAATTTTTCTACTTCCTAAAGATAATTTTTCTAAAGTTTCTTCAGTAAATCTATCAAATGAATTATGTGTTCTAAAAATTATACTATTTCCCATTGCTGAGCCGATTAGTGCCATTTGTATATCTTGTTCACTTGTTCTCTCAAAAGTTCCTAATCCTTCAAAATCAAGACAAACACAAATAAAATTATGCAATAATATTGGATATTTACAAAAATGTTTGCAATTGCATTCACAATTACATTCTTTTTTATTATCTTCTTTACATTTTTTACATAAATGTTTATGAGAGTTTTTATTTTTATTGCATTTACATTCGCAAATACATTTACAATCACAATTTATAATCGAACAATTTAATGAATTTTCATGCCCTTTTTCTAAGCAACATTTTAAATCGCAATTTATTAAATTTAGGTTTTTCGCATTTTTTCCATTTAAAAGGCATTCTTCCCCGCAAATACAATTTTCACAAATACATTTTTTTCCTTCTTTGCCAAGCTCATGTCTCAATAAATTACAGGTATTTTTTTCACAATATTGGCATTTCTTATTACAATTATATTTATCTTTTTTCATTGAATGCATAAATAATTTAATAGACATCCAAATTCCTTCAGTACATCTCATTCCACTAACATCAAACAAACAGCCAATTAGTTCATTTAAAAAAGTACTTTTACCTATTGATTGAGTCCCAAAGCAACAAATAACAATAACTGGTAATTCAAAAAATTCTAAAATACTTTCTTTAATAGAAAAATTAATCATTTTTGAATATTGTGAAATATTAAATTTTATATCTTTTTTCATATTTTTTCTTTTTTGTGTTTCAATAGCTATTATTTTATCAATATTTTCACCATTACTCATAACTTTAAATTCACGACCCATAATTTTTGCTATTTGTATTGGAATTATTTCTAGAACTTTAATTAGTAAATGTCCTAAAGTAGAATCTTTTATATTATAATTTTTTTCATATTCATCTATATAATTAAAATCAATATCATCAAATGAAATTTTTTTTTTATCTTGGCATATTTTTTTTAATTCATTTATATAATTTTTTAAATCTGAAATATTATTGGAATTATAACTATCCATATAAAAGCTTAAATTTATTTTTTTTTTATTTTCATATTTTTTAAAATTAAATTGTATTGCTCCTAATAAAGGATATTTTTCAAAGCAATGATAAAAATAATTTATTATGCAATTTCCAAGTTCAAATTTATTTTTTGTTTCATTTTCTTCTATATTTAGAACTTTATAATTTGTAGATATTCCAGATATCTGAGAAAAAATCTCCCAATATAATATTGAATATTGATTATTATTTGAATTATTAACTGCAAATAAATATTTTTTTTCTTTTATTTCTACAAAAGAAAATTTAGCTTCTTTATTTATTTTTTTTAATATTATAGAAGTATTTTTAATTTCCTGAAATATTGACATATCTTCAATATATAATGAAAAAACTTTTCCTTCCCATTGATTATTTTTTTCATTATATTTTAATATTAATAGAAAATCTAAATAAACTATAAATTGAAATTCATCGAAATTCTTATAATCAAAGTACTGTTTTAATTCTAATGTTACACCAACACTAGAATCAGATTTAATTTTTCTAATTTGAATTTCATCATCTATAAATAATAAAACACTTTGATTTTCATATCCACTAATACAAGGAATTAATTTAATTTTATTTAATTTTGAATTTTCATTAAATAAACTATTAATATTAAGATCTCTAATGATTTTAAAATTTTGATATTTATTATAATTATTTTCTTTATTAAAATATATTCCTATTTTTTTCCTATTATCTTCCTCTTTATAAACAATCAATGTTTTACTCATATTATCATAATCATATAAAATAAATTCTATATATTGTGATTCATTGGTGAATAATTGAAAATTTTTTTCATTTCTATATATAATTAATCCTTCATTTTCTTGATGATAATAATTTTCAAATTTTTCTTTTTCAATAAATCCTTTATTATGTATTATTGCTGATAATGTTAAATTTGTTGAATGAGCATAAGACAATATTTCATATAAATTAACTATTATTCTTTCTTTTTTTTTTTTTTAATTTCATAAGTGAATTCAAATTCAGTTTTTTTGATTTTAAAATAACCCATTCATCTATTTTATTTTTATTATCATTAAAATATTTATTTATATTTTCTTTCCAAGTTTGCTTCCAAGTTTTAATTTCTTTTTCATTTTCTGATTTTTTTATTTTTTTTCCAAATAATTCAATTTTATTTTTTAATAAATCATCCTTAAATTTTTTAATTTCTTTTTTTATTATTTTATCATTTATTTTTAAAGGATTAGATATACCAATACCAAAATATGTTAAAAAATAATTAACTTCGGATATTGAGCTAAATCCATTTTCACATTTTTTAAAAAAATCTTTAATTTTTTCTTTAATATCTTCATAGGTTATATCATTTATAATAGTAGTTTTAAGATCTTCATATATTTTATATTTTTCTAAATCTATAACATCATCACTTAATAAATTATTTATTGGATTACATGATTTATGAAAGTATTTATTACCCTCAAAAAAATATAAAGGATTTTTGCTTTTTTTTTTTTTTTTTGCAAATAAAACATTTGGAATTTTTAAATTCACATAATTTTGGTTCATTGAATGATTTATGAACACATTTAATTGTATTATTATTTTTTTCTATGCTTTCTTTTAGGCATTTAATGCATTTGAACTTATTATAAAAATTATTATTCAATAATTCCTTCTCTAATGTCTTAAATAATTTTGAATATAAATTATTTATTTTTTCTTCAAGAATATCATTTAATTGTTGATCTGTGCAAATTAAATCGTTATTTTTATTTTCTAAATAGAAAGGATTTGCTTTTATTAATGAATAAAATATGTCGTTTGGAATTTTTAAAATATTAAAACTATCTTCAAAATAAATATTAATACTTGATTCATTTTGAGTTAATTTTCCAATAAGTTTATAATATTTTCCATTTTTTACTTCTTCACACTCTATATTATCATCTTGATGCTCATAAAAAAAAACACAGTTTTGATTAACTTTTGAATCTACAATATTTTTATTTTTAAATATCTCGGTTAAGCCTTCATGAATAAATTTTGTTTCTCCAATTTTAAAGGTTTTTTCTTTGTTTTCATTAATTTCAATTTTGCTTCTTTCAGCTAAAAAAACAGCATTATCATTATCCTGAAAAATTTCATATCCGTTAAAATCTAATTTTTCTAATTCTTCTTTTGTAAAGCATAATATGGAATTAGAAGAAATGGAAAACCCATTACGAATCAAAGTTAATAAAATATTATCATTTGGTTCAGTAATTTTTGAATAGTAATAACTAAATTTTCCAGGCCATATAATAAGATATCCTATATTCTTAGAAGTATTTATACATAAATAAATACCTCCTTTCTCTATATAATCATTTTCTTTCATATAGTTAATAAATAAATTTTCAATATTTTTTTCTTTTAAAAATTTTTTTAAACCACTTTTTGAGCCCCATAACATAAATGTTGATAATTCAATTTTATTTGCATCATTATAATCAATAAAGCTACAATCATTTTCAAATTTAATATTAAAATATTCGCATATCTTTTTAAAATCTTTTATCGGATTTCTAAGCCCATAAGTTTTTTCCCTTTGGCTTGTATCATATGTAAAAACTTCTATGACAACAAAAAATATATAATTATCTTTTATTTTTTGTTCCTGTGGCGTAGGTACTTCAATTCCAATTATATTAAATGAATTAGGAGCAGGCCCTATATTTTCATTATTTTTTTCTTTTCCAATTCTTTTAATATGTTTTCTTTCGTTTAAATTATCCTTATTATCTCCATTATTCACTTCCTTTTTTTGAAGAGATTTATTTTTATTTTGTTTAATTATTTTAATAATAATTTTTAATTTAAAATTATCATCTATATCTAAATCCCATTCTTCAAATTGATCTTTTAACTCCTTTTCATCATAATCCAATAAATCTTTAATATTACCTTGAATTTCATTAATATTTTCTTCATTTTTTATAATTTTATTTAAATAATTATCTAAATCAATTTTTTTCTCTATTTCAGGAGGAGGATCTCTTATAATTAAATATTTTATATATTTTAATTTATCTCCAAGTTTTAAGGATATTAATTTTTCTTGTAATACTTTCCATAATTTATCTATATTTTCTGTATATATTTCTTTATATAATTCATTTTCTTTAATATTATTTTTTAATTTAAGAAAATCTTCTTCTAAATATTCTAAAATTTTTTTCCTATTCTTTAACTTTAAATCAGGAAATTTATAATCATTTTTTATTAAAAGAATTAAAGCATCACCATCAATTTCTTCATTTTTCACTTTCTCCAATATATTTTCTTCAATATTTAATTTTTTTTTTAGAAAATTATAAACATCTTCTTTAGTCCAGTTAACAGATATTTTAGAATTTTCATTTTCAAATTTAAATTTATTAGTTTCATTTGAATTTATTGATTTATTGATTTTATCTATTTTATCAATATATTCTTTAACTTTATTTTCTATATTTTCTTTTTTAACTTCTTCTTTATTTGATATATTTTTATTTTCCTCATTAATTTCTGGTTTTATTTCTTGTTTTCCTTCTTGGTGATTATCTTGATTTTCTTCTTCTTTAATTTCTTTTTGTTCATTTAAATCTTTATTATTCTTTTTAGGCGGACAAGCAACTTTCATCTGGCAAATATTTGATATTTTTTTGCTTATAATTATCTCTGTTTTTTTTATATCAGGTTTCATTTTTGCCCCACCCCTGTAAATAATCCTTTCTCTTCTCTTCTCTTCTCTTCTCTTCTCTTCTCTTCTCTTCTCTTCTCTTCTCTTCTCTTCTCTTCTCTTCTCTTCTCATTAAAAGCATTATCCATATTTATAATAATAAAAATTTATTAATTAAAGATATAATTAATATATTATTTATTAAATTAATTTATTTGTTTCTTAAAATTAAAAATATAATTTCTATGATTGGGGATTGGGTTTAAAAGAATTTAATAAAAATAAATAATATTTCAAATATAAATTAAAAAATAAATAAGACATTTAATAGTTTTCTAAAAAATAAAATTAACTATTTTTATCTCTATTAATTCTTTTATATTTATTCCTTATTGAATTTTTAAATGTTCCTTCTTCATTAACTCTCTGAATTAATTCTTTTTTATTATTTGCATTCATCTCATTACGATTAGTCTTAAATTTATAATTATAATTATTATTATTAAATTTTGGTTGTTCAGGTTCAAGCTCTATTCTTCTTTTGGTTTCCACTTTTCTTGTTAAATGCCTTTCTCTTTCTATAACTCTTTCTACAATAGGAGCTTGTATAGTTTTAGTATCTTTTAAAGAATCACTTTTTTTAATAGTATTATTTCTAACTCTATATGTGTTATTATATCCCATAAAAGTCTTTTTTTCTGGAATAACGGGAATTCTTTCTTCTTGCTTTTGATCTATTTTATATCTATAATGAAGACTTCTATAAACACTTTTATTTTCTTCTTTTTTTTCAGGTTGATTTTCTTTTTCTTTTTCAATTTTTTTATTGCTATAATTATTAAAATAAGTTTTTCTTTCTTCTTTTCCTTTTTCATATTTTTTATTACTATAATTTATAAAAAAAGTTTTTCTTTCTTCTTTTTCTTTTTCTTTTTCATATTTTTTATTGCTGTAATTATTAAAAAAATTTTTTCTTACTTCTTTTTCTTTTTCTTTTTCACTTTTTTTATTGCTATAATTATTAAAAAAAGTTTTTCTTTCTTCTTTTTCATTTTCTCTTTCATTCCTTCTTATATAATATCTGAAGCTTCTTTTTTCATTTTTTTTACTTTCATTTTCTTCTTTTATTCTTTTTTCTTCCTCTTCTTTTCTTCTTTTTTCCTGTTCTAATTTATATTGTCTTTCTTCCTCTTTTTTTCTTTTTTCTTCTTCTCTTTTTTTTTCTTCTTCTCTTTTTTTTTCTTCTTCTCTTTTTTTTTCTTCTTCTCTTTTTTTTTCTTCTTCTCTTTTTCTTTTCTCTTCTTCTTTTTTTCTTTTCTCTTCTTCTTTTTTTCTTTCTTCTTCTCTTTTTCTTTCTTCTTCTTTTCTAATTCTTTCATTTTCCCTTTTTATTTTTTCTTCTTCCTCTCTATTTTTATTTTGTATTTCTAAAAGTATTTTTCGCCTTTCTTCTTCTTTTTTTATTTTTTCCTCTTTTTCTTTTTTTATTCTTTCTAATTCTAAGCGTCTATGTTTATCCTCTTCTTCTCTTCTTTTTTTTTCTAATTCTAATCTTTTAATTCTCTCTTCTTCCTCTTTTCTTTTTTTTTCTTCTTTCTCTTTTCTAATTCTTTCTTCTTTTTCTATTCTAATTCTTTTCTCTTCTTCCCTTTTTTTTCTTTTTTCTTCCTCTCTTTTAATTTTCTCTTCTTCTCTTTTTACTCTTTCTTCTTCCTCTTTTTTTTTTCTTTCTTCTTCTTTTCTTCTTTCCTCTTCTTCTCTTTTAATTTTTTTTTCTTCTTCTTTTCTAATTCTTTCTTCTTCTTCTCTTTTAATTCTTTCTTCTTCTTCTTTTTTTATTCTTTCTTCTTCCTCTTTTTTTATTCTTTCTTCTTCTTCTCTTTTAATTCTTTCTTCTTCCTCTTTTTTTAATCTTTCTTCTTCTTCTCTTTTAATTCTTTCTTCTTCTTCTCTTTTTATTCTTTCTTCTTCTTCTCTTTTAATTCTCTCTTCTTCTTCTTTTTTTATTCTTTCTTCTTCTTCTCTTTTAATTCTCTCTTCTTCTTTCTTAATTCTCTCTTCTTCTTCTTTTTTTATTTTTTCTTCTTCCTCTTTTTTTAAATCATCTTCTTCTACTCCTTTCGAGTCAATCTTATCCAATATTTCCTCTTTTATAATTTTATTATCTGTGATTCTTACAGAATCCTCTATCTCATTTTGTTCTGGATAATCTTCTTTTATTAATTCAATACTTTCAAATTTGATATCAACATTTTCCCCATTTGGATTAATTAAAAAATATTCTTCATTTTTTAATATGTTTTCCCCTTCTTGATCTAATGCTTCACTTTGTTTAGTTACATATTGGGGATTATTCAAATTTGATTTATAATTACTTCTATTATATCTTTTATTTTCAATAATATAAGAATCATTTTCATTTTCTTTTTCTTTTTCAATTGATTTATTATTTTCATATTCAGTTTTTTCTACTTCTTTCTCTTTGTCTTTCTCTTTCTGCTCTTCTATTTTCATATCTTCATCTTTATTTTCATTACTTTTATAATGATTATCAAATTGATTTTTGTCTTCATTTTTTAAATTATCGTTATCATCATTATGGTTAAAATCATTATCATCATTATTATATATTCCAACTTTTTCATCTTGATTATTATTATTTTTATTTATTTCTTCTCTTTTATTATTATATTGATTTTCTTCATCCTCCTTTTCTTTCTCTTCTTCTTCATATTCTTCTTTTTTTTCTTCATTATCTTCCTTATTTTCTTCTTCTATTATTTTTATTTTTGGAGAAATAAGTTCATTTTCAGAATTTTTAATATTTTGCTCTTTAAAGGAATTTATACTATCTGATTCTTCTTCTTGCTCTTCAGCATATTTAATTTCATTAATTTCGTTAATTTTTTCCAAATTTATTTGTATATATTTACTACTTTTTCTCTCTTTATTTTTTTGAATATTTTTTTCTTGTTCTTCCTTTTCTTCTTCATTATTATCCTTATCATTATCCTCTTCTTCTTCTCCTTCCTCTTCTTCATTATTAATATTTTTATTTTTTTCATCTTCTTCATTTTCTTCATTTTTATGATTATCAAGCTTTTGTTCTGTTTGGTTTATATAAAAATTGTTATTATCAATATTATTTATATTCTCTATATTTATTTTTAGATTTTCATCTTCATTAACATTATTTTTAAGAAATTCCGAATTATTATTAATTTGCGATGGATTTTCTATTTCCATATTTTTTTCATTATTTTTATCTAAATCTTTATTATTTTCTTCATTCTTTTTTTCATTATTTTCCTCTTTATCTTTATCAAGATAATCATGCTCATTAATTTTTTGAATATTTTCAAAATTTTCATTATTATTTTCATTATTAATTTCTTTGGAATTAGCCTTATCATTTTCTTCGATATTTTCATTATTTATAATATCTTTTCCACTATTATCTTCTAAATTAATTTTATGAATATCTTCATTATATTTTTCAACATTTTTTTTATTTAATGTTTCATTATAATCATTTTCAATAAAATCTTTTTTTTCATTAACATTTTCATTAGAATTAATATTCTCATTACCTTTATCTTTTTTATTTTCATAACTATTTTCTTTACCGCTCTTATTTGAAAAATTATCTTTATCATTTAAATCGTTTTCAATTAATTCTTGTTTCTCTTCATATTTATCTTCTTCTTGTTGTTTATTTTTATTTTCTTCTAGTTTTTCGTTTATATCATTTTTTTCAAGCATTTTATTATCCTTATTTATATCATAATTATCAAATTTCTCGAAATTATTCATTTGTTCCATTTCATTATTTTTATCTTCAGATTCATCCTTTTCGCTTTCTTTTATTTCATTGTTTCCATCTAAATTTTTCATTTTAACATTTTTTTTTTCAATTTCAAACATCTTTTCTTTTTCATTTTCATCTTTATAAATATTAATTTGATTTTCTATTTTTTCATTTTCTTTTTTATATTCATCTACTTTATTATTATCAATATTCATAACTATGTCAATGTTTTGATTATTGTCTATCGGTTCAATAGCTTCATCTCCAAGTTTGAAATTTTCTTGGTTTTCTTCTTTTTTTTTCATATTTTTCATACTTTTCGAATAATTTACATTTTTTTTGGTAAAAATCTGTTGATTTTTTGAAATTTTGGAGAATGGTGAAAGCATAGACTGGGAATAAGTTTCATAAAATTTTTTTTCTTTTCTTGCAGAATCATTAATATTATCTTTATCATTTGTATCTGAATAAATATTCAAATTTTGAGTTCCTGTTTTAGATAATTCATCTACTGGTACACTATTATAATTATTTTCAATTTGAGTAACTGAGGGACTATGAGTATCATTTGTATCAAAAGAAATAATAACTTTTGGCTTTATATATACCTTTTTTTTGATGTTCATACAAATTTTTTTTTTGTTTTTAAATTTTAATTTTAAAACTTTTGATTTATCAATTTGATAATTTTCATTTTCATTATTTAAATTATTAAAATTTTTACTTATTTTTATAGGATATCCAATAGAAAAATTATTATTTTCAATTTGATTATCATTTATCATTTGATTTTTCGATTGTGTTTTGTTTTGATTTTTTAATTCAGGTTCTTCATCTAAATATATATTTGTATTATTATTATTGATATTAATTGTATTTTTTATATAATTATTAAAATTAATATTAGTTGGCTTTTTCATTTCAAATTTTTTATAGTCATTATTATTTATACTATTATTATTGATTTTATAAAATATATTTTCCTCACTCTTTTTTTTATTAGAATTATTTGATATAGATTTATTGTTATTTATATTTATATTTTCATTTTGTTCAAAATCATTCTCATCATCTTCGAATTCCTTTCCTCCAAATAATCTATTCATTTCCTTAAAAAATTTGTCTCTTTTTTGGTAAAAATTTGATTTGCTATTATTATTTGATAAAAAATTAAAATTTTCTGGCTCTTTTATTTTAGTTTTTTTATTTAGAAAGTTAGAAAAATTCATATTTCCTCTTTTATTAAGGATAAAGCTATTGTTTCTATTCATCTTATTTTTCATATAAATAAAAGAATTATTATTATTATTAGAAATATTATTTGTAGTATTGATAATCTTTGAACTATTTGAAAAATTATTATTTTGAGTTGTATAAAAGTTATTTATATTTAAATTTGAATCAATATCTTCTTCATTTGGTTCTTCATCAATTTCATTTATATAATAATTATCAAATTCAGTTGGCATAGCAGCATTATCAGAATCAGGATAATTCATATCATTTTTTTCTCTTTTATCAGTCA
Source organism: Enoploplastron triloricatum (assembly GCA_023783335.1). Lineage (NCBI taxonomy): Eukaryota > Ciliophora > Litostomatea > Entodiniomorphida > Ophryoscolecidae > Enoploplastron > Enoploplastron triloricatum. The sequence continues at coordinate 595 of JAJNAB010024964.1, read as the reverse complement.
TGCAAAAATTTTCATAATTGCCTATTAATTTATAGGCAAAATGTTCATTCGGTTTGATAGGTTTATTTCCCCCTTCGACTAAATAATATAAATTATCTCTGTAATATTGCATAGCTAAAGTTTTATATAAAATTTCAGGTTGATAATTTTGTAATTGGGGAAATTCATTATTTATGAATTCTAATAATTTTCTATTTCCCCCGAAATATATATAGTTTATTTGCTCTTCGTTCAAAAGATATAAGTTATTTTTTATTATGAGACTAACCTCGTCGGTAAACTGGTAATGAATTGTCATGCAATCTTTACATATAAAAACTCCGTTATTAGCCGAAATAAAATCTGGGGAAGATTTCCCACAATCAAAACATTCGTTGTTCATCTCGTCTTTGTAAATTTCTATAATTTTTCTGTTTCTATTTATATTTGGATCTGTATAGTCCTTCCGGTTATTGTAGAACATTTTTTTTATTAATAAAGTATTATTTATTAATTAATTAATTATTAATTAATAATTTTTTTGAAAAATATTATTATTTTATTATTTTTCATAAATATTATTATTCTTTGGGGATTGGGGATTGGGGATTGGGGA
>JAJNAB010024963.1:0-16048 GCA_023783335.1 Enoploplastron triloricatum | reverse complement strand
AATCCCCAATCCCCACTCCCCAATCCCCAATAAAAAAATTAAATTAATAATTATAATTTTTTTCCAATATTATTCATAATTTATTTGCTTTTTTAATAAAATAAATTCATTAAATTTAAATCTTTTTAATTATATAACTAAATGGAAAATGAAATTTTAAATAAATTTGCCATAAAATATTTATTTATTTCATCAATAGAAAAAAACTTTTATAATGAAAGGTATTTAGAATTTATTCCTTCAAAAATAAAAAATCAAAATTTATCTGAATTTAATCGTGCTGAATTATTTAAAGAAGAAATAAAGTCAAATAACATAATATATATAAACAAAGTAAATTGTATTTCATTTACATTAACAACAAAAGAAATATTAAAAGATAATAATATCTTTTTATTGAAAATAAAAGATGGATCAAAAACATATTTATATGATTGTCAAATAGAATATAATTTTGATGAAAATTTAGGTGTAGTTAATAAATTTTATTTCTTATATAATTTTCAAATTGGGGAATTAAGAAAAGATAATATGATAAATAAAGACTCTATTATCAAAGATTCAATTACAAATATTCAAACATCAATTATTGAAATGAAAGAAAATTCAATTCCTCAAAAAAAATTAAATTTCGAAGAAACATTTAATTTTTTTATGAAAGCAATCAAAAACAATAAATCTAATGACAATAAAAATTTAATTATTAATTTGTTATTAGATACTATAAAAGAAATTGAAAATAATCATATTATCAATAAAGCAAAAATTGAATTTATTCAATTATTAAAATTATTAAAAAATTATGAATGAAGAAATTTTCATGGAAAATAATGATAATTCAATTAATTCCAATATAAGTATTATTTCCAATTCATTTATAAAATTATTTGACTCTTTATTAAAAAATAATTTAATTTATTTTAATAAATATGATGAAGTCCAATTGAAAGAATATATTCCAGTTATAAAATCAATAGAAGAGAATAAAAATATACCAGATATTTTTATTAATTTTATTATTATATTTTATGGTTATTATGAAGAAGATGAAAAATTATATATTGATTTGGATAAAAGCATTGGAATAAAATTATCAAATTTATATAAAAATAAATTATATGAACCAAAAAATGAAAGAATAAAAGAAAAACTGATAGATATTTTATTTATAAACAGTAAAGATTTAAAAGATTTTTTCTTAGTTTTGAATAAAAGTGATTTTATTCTTGAAAAATCCAAATTATTATTAGATCATTCTGATATTTTTAAAAATTTAATAAAAGAAAATGAGTCAAAAGAATTAAATTTACCAATTAAATTTGAAAGCAATATAAAAGTGGAAGAAACTCCTTTTTTATTTTATCCTTTACATAAGGAAATAATAGAATTGGAATTATCGATTGTAAAAGAAATAAATATAAAATCAATTTTAGATTTTTCTGAATTAATCAAAAAATATATAAATATATATGAAAGCGGACTAGGCAATAAAGAAAATTATAATACTTTTTTAATTTTGAAAAAAATTATTAAAGAAGAAAAAGAAATAAATCCTGATTTAGTGGAAAGTCTTTATAAATATGTTAATAAATTAATTCATTTAAATATTATTGAAATGATAAAAAAGGATGATTTAGAAAATATTGATTTATTAAATTCTTTAAATGAAGATGAATATTTCAATGACGAATTATATAATTTAAATGATGAAGATTTTTATATATTAAATGGATTTAAAATAAAAGATATTATAAATCAAAAAAATGAAGAATTTTTCCGATTATTTAATAAATATCAAATATGGAAACTTTTTACTAAAAATAATAATGATACTAAAAAATATTTAGAATTTTTTGGAAATAAATTAGATAATATATTATATTTGGAAGTTTTTTTCAAAATTATGAATAAATCAAATTATAATTATCATTCTATAGAAGTATTAATAAATTGGGTAGAAAAAAATTTAGAAACAATTAATAATAAAATATTCAAAGATGAAAAATCGAAAAAATTATTTTTTAATAATATTAATATTTTATTCCAATTATGCATAAAGACACATTTTGAGCTTGATAAATTCTTTTCATCTTTAGAAAATTATTTTATAGAAGAAATAAAACATAAAATAAATAAAAATGATGAAAATGATGATATAAATGGTTATGAATTTTTGTGCCAATTATATACATTTTTTATTAATAATTATAATACTGAAAATAATAATACAATACCATTTGATGTACTAAATAAAATATTATTTTTTTTTATAAAAAACTCAAATATAAAAATTAATAGCATGTATTTATTAATATATTTTTTAAATAATGCTACAATTGATAAACAACATTTAGATTTAGAACAATTATTTAATAGTTTAGAAGCGCTTATTCTTAATAAAATAGATTTGCTAAGTAATGATAATCAAATTAAATTTGAAATTTATTGTTTCTTAATAAATAAATATAAAAAAGAATTTGATGATAAAAATAATAATAATAATTATTTATCTACTACAAGAAAAGTAATAAAAAATTTTATAATTAAAGATATAGAGCAAAAAGCCATATTATATAATGAAGCAAATATTTTATTTAATAATGGAATAAATATGGAAAAAGAAAAAGAAAAAATAATAAATAAATTTATTTTATGCTCAAAAATTAAGAAAAAAGATATAGATGAAAATAATCCTAGGAAAAATAATGAGAATTTATATGAACCTATTTATATAGAATTAAAAAATATGTATATTAATTGTAAAAATATTATTGAGAATCTAGAAACTTTACTTCAATATTATTTATTTTTTGGAAATGATAAAAATTATAAAGATATAGAGGAAATAAAAGAATTAATAAGTGAATTAAAAAATACAAAAATAAAAGATTTTTTTAAAGAAGAAAATAATAAAAAAATAGAAAAATTTAAAAAATTATTTGATTATGCAAATAATGCTTGTCTTTTAAAAAATTCTTTATGTTTCATGAATATATATGATAAAATGATAAAAAAATTAAAAGATCCAAATCTTCAAATAAATGTTGGAAACATATTAGAAAATGAGATTAATCAAAAAGTGAATCTTTCTTTAGGGGCTTTAAGTAAATTAATAGATTTATTTGATGAGTTTAATAAAAGCCAAGTAGAATCATTTTTTCATTCATCATTAGATGTTTTTTATAATATTGAATTAAATCATGGTGATGCAGCTTTAAAAAATGAATTGGATTTTATTATAAATTATTTTATTAATCATTCCAAGAATGAAAATGAAATAAAAATATGTAAAGATTTTGATCAAAATAAGTTTATAGAATATATTAAAAGTTTGACTAAAAGAGAAAAAATATTATTTAAATGCAAGGGATTAAAGCATATTATAGATATATTTTTAAATCCAGAAAATTATGTATATGTTAATAAAGAAGAAGAAAAATTGGAAAGAAGATTGACTATGAATCAAATGAATTATATTGATAATTCAAATTTCAATGAAAAAGATTGGAATCTTTTGGATTTTGAAAAAAGAAGGGCAATGAATAATACAATAGCAAAAAAAATTAATAATATAAATGAATTAATAGATAATAATTCAATTAAAAATAGAAATAATAATAAAATAAATTCTAATGTTCAAAATAAATTAAATAATAAAAAAAATAATTCAGTATTAATGAAAAAATTGAATGAATATATTGAAAAATTATCTGATAGAAATCTAACTCTACAACATATTAATGAAATTATGAATGAATTAGATAAATTCAATTTAGGCATAAATATTAAAGATGAATTAAATAATGAAAATATAAATTTGAATAAACACCAACAATTAATTGAAGAATTTTTTACAATATTAATAGATAAACCTGAAGCATTATATTATACCAAATTGAAAAAAAGTAATGAAATAAAAAAACTATTTGAAAATACTTGTATAGAAATTGAGAATACTCTACTAAAAGAAAGTGATATAAATGATTTTATTTTTTGTATTGAAAAAGTTAATAAATTTTCTTTAAATGTAGACAAAATGATAAATGATGAACAAATTAAAGATCTTCCTAAAGAGATTGTTTTTAAATTTTTAAAAGGACTAACAGAAAACAATGATAATGATAATTATTTAAAAACTTTAATAAATTATTTACATAAATTTAATCAAATTAGATCAATTTTAAATGAAATAATTGCTTCTCCAGAAGTATCAATAAAAAAGATTACTAAAATTTTATCTAATTCAGATTTTATAATAAATTATAATCCAACCAAAAATAAATATATGCTTTATGGGAATTATTATGAAGAAACTAAAAATAAAAAAGATTTCAAAGAAGTTCCAATTTTATATGAAGAATTAGAAAATTTAAGAGAAAGAATTTTAACTATGAATAGAAATTTAAAAATATATCAAGATACTTTAATTTTTTTAAAAATATTTAATAGCATTAAAAAAGTACTTGAGACTTTAGAAGATTTAGATAGAACTGGATATCCAGATAAAATTAATATAATAATAAATATAAAGAATAAAAAAATAAATTGTAATTATGATAATAAAAAAGTATTTAATCAATTAAAAGATTTAACTAATAATTTAATAGAACAAAGAGACTTGCAAATTAAATTATTTGAAAAGCATTACAAAGAAAATGAACTAATAAGATTATTTTATGGAAAGCAAATAAGTTTATTATATAATTTTATTAGATATAAAGAAGGACAAGAATATGTAGATTCATTATTTCAATTAATATCAGGAGGCCGCATTAATGGTAGTTATCCTCCAAAATATGAAAATTATTCAGATAATTTAGTAGAAGATATTATAACTAATATATGCAATTATTGCTTATTAGTTTTTTGTAGTAATCAAATTAATAAAGTTAGTCAGATATTTAATTTAAATAAAATTACAATAAAAGATGAAAAAAATGAGAATTATAAAGGAATATATTTACACTTATCAAATGTAGATTATTATGAAAAAGAAATATTAGCTTATTATAATAAATTTACAAATAATTTACCGTTATATAATACTATTTTATTATGCAATAATTATACATCTATAGAAGAAATAATATCATTTCTGCATAGGAGTATTTTATGTCAAAATAATGTATTATTTATGATAGTAAATTGTAATTATCTTGAACCAAAACAAAGAAATATATTATTAGTGACAATTAAATCATTAATAAATAAACTTATCTCAGAAAATAAAGTAATGAATTCTGTATTAGTTATTTTTAGTACTGAATCAAATTCAGAAGTATTTAGATCTTTGAAAAATTTTGATGATCAAGATCATCCCATAAAATTAATGTATTTCAATGAAATTGATAACAATTTAGATAAAGAACAACTTTTTAATATTAATTTAAATAACTTTTCAATTGTCAAGTCTGATTCAACTGGAGTCGGAAAATCAAGATATATTAGAAATTTGCCTGGAGTATATGAGTCAAATATGATATATTTACCTCTAGGAGGTAATATTACAAGAAAATCTATATATCAAAGATTATTCAATTCTATAAAAAAATTAAATATTAAAAATTTAACTCAAGTATTTTTAAATATTGATTTAAATCAGACTAATGAACATGAAGTACTAAAAGAATTTTTATTTGAGTTATTAGTTTTCAAAAAATTTTCAATGAGTTCCAGAAACAGTGATAAAATTATATATATTCCTAAAAAGTTTCATATTCATATTGAATTACCATATGAATCATTAAATAAAGTAGGAATTTTAAATGATAATAATTATATTAATAAATATTCAATTTTTAAATTATTCCCAAGTCAAAATATAGTAAATATTTTACTAGCCAATTTAACTGAATTTTATGAAGAAATGAGTGAAGATGAAAAAAAGAATTTAATATCAAATCCAGATTTTGAGTTTATTAAAACTTTAAATGATTCCCCATTACAAATGGTATCAAAAACTTTGCAATTATTCAGAAATAGAGAAATTAATTCAACAGTGGTTATACCTAATTCAACAGATACATTATCAAATAATGAATGCAATAATTTATTAAACGAATTTTTATCCAAAGTTCATTTGCCAAATTTTTACCAAAAAAATATTTTTATTAAATTATTATTCGGGCAATTTTTAAGTTTTCATCAAAATCCAAAATTAGAACCAAAAACTTTAGTTTCTAATGCTAAAAAATTAAAAATAAAAAACCATAAAAATATTATTGAAATAAGAGAAAAAATTATTCGAAATCTAATTGATCATGCAGTTTTTTTCACAAATGGTTTTTCTGAAAATATAATGAAGAGCCAAGAAAGAACGAAAGAAATTTTGCAAATTTCAGATTATAATCAGAGAAAAAAATTATCTGAAGAATTAAAAGAAAGAGAAAATAGTACAAAATTTAGATATGATCAAATACATCCAAGCCTTATATTATTTGAAAAAGATGATTTCAAAATTATACCAACATGCCAAAAAAATTCCGAAGAAGAATTATTTTTAATAAATTTACAAAAATTATTAAAAATTCCTCAAAAAGGAAAAATTTCTGATCAATATAAAATTTTAAAATATCCAGGAGATATGACTTCTCCAGAATTAATGGATGAATTATTAGATTTTATGAAGGGAAGAAGATTATCATTAGATGTAATAAATAGAATATTATATGAATATGCTTTAACTGCTGATAATTATATAAAAATGATTTTAATATTGGATAGAATTTATTCTGATATACCAGTTATTTTAATGGGAGAAACAGGATGTGGAAAAACAAGTTTAATTAAAATATTAGCAAATGTCATATTTAAAGGAGATTTAAATAAATTGAAAATTTTAAATATTCATTCTGGTATAGAAGATAATGAAATAATTCAATTTTTAGAGAATTTAATAGCAGAAGTAGAGCTTGAAGATAATGCTAAACTGACTTCTTCTTTGGATGAATTTAATTCTTTTACACCACAAGTCCAGGAAAAATATTTATCTTCAAAAAATAAAACAAAACAAAAATTAATTGAAGAATTTAAAAAAGAAATTAATCAACAAAAAATATGGGTTTTTTTTGACGAAATTAATGCTAGTAATAGTATGGGATTACTATCTGAAATTTTATGTAAAAAAACATATTTAGGCAAAAAAATTCCAGAAAAATTTATATTTTTAGCAGCTTGCAATCCTTATAGAGCCATGGGAGAATTAAATAAAATAGATCATTCATTAATTCATAAAGGCCAAGAAAAAAGAAAATTAGTATATACTGTCTATCCTTTGCCTAATAATATGCTTAATTTTGTCTTAGATTTTGGAAATTTATCTTTAGAGGATGAAAAAAAATATATTCAAATAATGGTAAGAAAAATGATGGAAAAAATAATGATAGATAAAAACAAAAAAGAGGTTGAAAAAATTATTAATTTAACAATTAATTCAATTGTTACTTGCCAAAATTATATTAAAAATACAAATGATATTTCATCAGTAAGTTTAAGAGAAGTAAAAAGATTTATAATATTTTTCAAATATTTTGTAGTTTATTTATTAAATAAACATAGTGATACATTATCAAAAGATGAATCAATTATTTTCTATTCATCAAAAAATAATTATGATATATATAAATTTGCAGTGAATTTATCATTATATATATGTTATTATTTAAGATTGCCAGACAAAGAATCAAGAAAAGAGTTATTAAAACAATTGGATAGTGAAAAATATTTTAATAATCAATTTTTAATAGTACCACAATTGGAAGAAAATTATGTTGCAAAAAATATTTTAGAAAGTAAAGAAAATGAAGTTTTATCAAAAGGAATAGCAAAAAATAGAGCACTTTTAGAAAATTTGTTTTCTTTATATTTTTGCACAGTTAATAGGATTCCATTAATAATTTGTGGCAAACCAGGTTCAACAAAATCTCTAAGTGAAAAATTATTAGAAAATGCTTTGAAAGGGATGGTTAGTTATTCTAAATTATGCAAAGAAACTAAAGAATTAGTTGTATTCCCTTACCAAGGCTCTTTAAATAGTACTGCTGATGAAATTCAAAAAGTTTTCAAAAAAGCTAAAAATTACCAAAAATCTAATAAAGATACTATTGCTATGGTTTATATTGATGAAATGGGCTTGGCGGAAATAAGCAAAAACAATCCTTTAAAAGTTTTACATTCTGAACTTGAAATGAATTTTGATTTTGAAATTATTAATTTTGGAATAAATGTATTTAATACTAATGAAAATTCAAAAGTTGCATTTTTAGGAATTTCTAATTGGTCTTTAGATGCTTCAAAAATGAATAGGGCTATTTTCAATGTAATACAAGAGCCAGATATTAAAGATTTAAAAAAGACATCTTTAGAAATATCTTCTTCTATCAATGAACAAATATCAAATAAATATGTAACATTTTTTGATAGATTAGCAACAGCATATTATGAATATATAGAACAAAAAAAAAGAGATGATAGAATAGATGTCAATTTTCATGGATTAAGAGATTTTTATAATATAATAAAAGAGACCACAAGTGAATTAACTTTAATTGAAAAAGATGAAAAAAAATCCAAAAAATTATCAGAAAATAAAAATTATTTGGATGAAATCGCAATGAAATTTATTGAAAGGAATTTCGGCGGTCTTCCCTCATCTACATATGATTTTAAAACAAAATATTATCAAGTAGAAAATGAAAATATTGATTTAAAAAATAAAATCGATAATAATTATGATATAATGAAATGCATTTCAGAAAATATATTTGATAAAGAAAGTAGATATTTATTATTAATAACAAGAAATAATTTAGATTTGGACTTAATTAATTTTTTATTAGATGAAATAATTCAAAAAAATAATGATAAATTTATGAATAATAAATTTGAAACAAAATTTATAATTGGTAGTAGTTTTATAAAGGATAATGAAGAAGAATATAGGGAAAATATTTTAAGTTTAATAAGAAATGAAATAGAAACTAATAAATTATTAATTTTAAAAGATTTAGATATTATATATTCTTCTTTATATGATTTATTAAATCAAGATTTTATAAAAATTGAAAATAATTATTATACAAGGATTTCTTTTGGCCTTTGGAAACCTTTGTCTTTAATTAATAAAAATTTCAGATTAATGGTTATTATTAATGAAAAAAATCTTTGTTATGAAGATCCACCTTTTTTGAATAGATTTGAAAAACATATTTTTAATTTGGATAATTTATTAACTAAAGAAGAAAAAAAAATTGCTAAAGAAATATATGATATAGTTATGAAAATAATCAAATTTGAAAAAAGTAAAATAGATTTAAATCAGCATTTAATTAATTTTAATTTGGAAGAGCTTGAAGCTTTAGTTTATAAATTTTCAAAACAAAAAAAATTTTTTAATAATAATATTGATATATTTTATGAAGTGTTCAAAAAAATTGTGCCAACTTTTACAGAAGAAATAATTGCTTCTATTTTTGTATCCGGATTCAAAGAAGAAAAAAAAGATATTGCAGATAAAATAATAGATATATATTCTGAATATCATCCATCAAATTTATCCGATTTTCTTTATAATAAAATGATTCAGCAAAAAAATGTTATATATACTTATTCTTCTATTAGTGATGATTTATTATTTAATGAAAATAAAAAAAACAATAAAAGTAAAAATGAAAATAATATCATAATCCAAGATAATAATATATTTGAAGATATTAATGCAATTAATGAACCAATTAATAGAATTATTGATGAAGATATTTATGAAAAAAAGATAGAATTTAATTCAAATAAAACAACTGAAATATATGTTGAAAGCGTAAAATCAATACTTGATTTAGAAAAAATAATTGATGAATTTTTAAATGAAGAAAAAAAAAATTTATTTATTTTAAAATTTAGTAATAAAGAGAAAGATTTAAATAAAATGAATCAAATAAACTATTTAATTGATGATTGTTTATTAAAAAATAAAAATAATCAAATTAAAAACCGTATGAATAAAAAATGCAAATATTTTATTTTTATAATATATTTATTAAGGGAAGAAAATTACGTCAAAAAAGAAGATAATAAAAAAGAAAATAATAAAAATATTTTGCCAGCATCTGGAATGATATCAAAAATAACAAATAATTGCCATCATGTTTTTATAGATAATTTAGGAGCTAAAGATTATGATTTTATTAAAACTTTAACTATGAAAAATAATGATTTATTTGAATTTTTCTTCATAGATGAATTAGAAAAAATTATCGATACATCATTTAGATTTATGGCTTATGAATTTTCTAATAATGAAACTAAAGAATTAAATAGCCAAAATTATAGAAAAAAAATGACAGAAAAAATTTTAGGAAATAAATATATTCAAAATATATTAAAAAGATCATTACTTAAATTATCTATTGGAACGAAAGAAATTCTTAGACCTATTTTTATTGAAGAAGATAATAAAAATAAAAAAAATAAAAATCAAAAAAAGAATCAAATAGTATTTAATCCAAGCAATAAAGAATGTGTTGATTTTATTGAAATGTTTAAAAATGTAATATTTGAACAAATAGATTTTTATTTAATTAAAATTATATATTGTTTAGAAAAAAGCCAAATTTTGCATTGTTTGGCTTTTAATGAAGAAATAATAAAGAAAAAAATAGTTAAAGAAAAGATAATACAATTTTATATTGATAATGAATTAGAAAATCAATTATTAATGAATAAAATATCAACTAATTTCAATATGAAAAATAAATTAAATATAATTTTATCTATAAAAATACCTTATATAAGCAAAAATATTTTATTAGGAAAAATATTTAAATATCTGAAAGATGAAATTAAATTTAATTATAGCAATAACGAAAATAAATTAATAAATGTAATAAAACAAAATTCTTTAATTGAAGAAACTATAAATGATTATTATAAAAATTTAAATCAATTAAATGAAAATATATATATAGAATTGACAAATCAAGAAATAATAAAAGATATAATTTATTCTAATGATAAATTATTAATATCCTCGTTATATGAAGATTTATTATTATTATATCTATTAGACTCAAAAAGATTTGAAAATGGAGATAATTTTAATGATTTCTATAAACTAATTGATATTTTAGTTCAATTAAGATTTTTAAATATTCAAGAAGATAATTTTGCTTTTGCTAATAAAAATAAGGCAATACCATTATTAAAAACAAATGATATATTATTTAAAAATAATATAGATGATAATAATAATAAAAATAAAAGTGGATTAATGATTGCAAAAATTTTAGGATTTTTGTTTGGATATCAAAATGAAATATTTACTTTGCTTGAAATATTTTCTTATATGAAGAAATATATACCTGATTTGATAACAATTTTTGAAAATATTGTCATAAATAAAGAAGTAAAAAATGAGATTTCAGAAAGAAATCCTGATTATTGTCGAATAGTAAAAGAATCATTTTTTATAGTATATGAATCTTTACTTCATAGTATAACAAAACAATATAATAAATATAATATTTTAGAATCAAATAAAAATAATGAAAATAATAAAATTATTTTAAATGATGAAGACTCGGATTTAGAAGAGGATGAAGATGAAAATGATATTAATACTGATGATTTTTCTTTGTTAAATAATAATTTAATAATAGATAATATGAATGATAAAAATCTATTAAAAGAATTTGGGGATATGCCAATTAAAGATATTGAAAGTATTAGTAAAATAAGTATTTTATTAGAGAAAAAAATGCTATTATACAGTAAAGAATTATTCATGATTAAAAATTTAGCAAAAATATTTGAAGTTTTGAATAAACAAATAAACAACCAATTAATTACAAAAGAAAATATTCTTGCAATAACTAATATAATTTGCAGCGAAGAAAAATTAATATATGAAAAAAATTTCAAATTTTTATTTAATAATTTCTTATTATTAAATGAATTATTAGGAAAAATATTAGGCAAAAATTCAAAGGAATATGGAGAATTAATAATTTATTTAATATTAAATCAATTTTTAAATATTAAAAATATTCCATATAAAGTAAAGATTCTAACTTTATTTGTTCCTGACATAAATAAAAAATCAAAAATAAAAAAAGAATTAAATCCTAATATATTAAAGAAATCATTACCATTGTTAGTTTTATTATTTAATGATGGTATAGATATTATTAATAAAGATAAATTAGAACCTTTATATGATGAATTAACTAAAGAAGAAAGAAAAGAAAGATTTTTAAATTTTGCCAAAGATGAAAATTCTTCTCAGTATCAATTATTAAAAATAATAAATAGGCCCAATCAAATATTAGACCAAATATTATTATATTATTTTGAATATTTATGCGATTTATATTTTAAAAAAATAAAAAAAATAAATGAAAATAAAAAAAATTTAGAAGAAGAAATACTAGGAAATTCAAGTTTGGACTATTTGGAAGAATCTTTATTATTTTTAGATGATGAAATTAATGGAAATAATAAATTAGGAAATAAAGTAAATTATTTAAATAAATTAGGAAAATTATTTTCAATTGCATATGCAAAAAAATATCTAAACAATTATGTATCTATTAATAAAAATAGTTTGCAAAAAGTATTTATATGGGAAGATATAAATAATATATTATATTGCAAAGATAATAAATATAGAAAAATGATAAAATACTATATATTAAAGAAATATTGCAAAACGTTTGATAATGAAAATGAATTTATAAATTTTAATTTTAACAGTAAAAAAATACCTTTTAATTCTAAATATCAAGGATTTAAATTAGAATTTAATAGAAATCAATTTGATTATAATTTATTGCCTTCAAATTATAAAGATGAATATAATAAATTTTCTCAAGAATTATCTATTAATAATTTTAATAAAAATAAATTTTATGCTTTTATAACAGATAATAATAATATCAATACTATTGATTTCTATCTTTGCTTTTATGTCAATAACTTTTTATTACAAAATTTCCATAATGAATTATATATTGATGAAAATCATAATTTATATACCGATCTTAAAAATCAAATAAATAATTTAACAAATATAACAGAAGAAGCAAAAATTATTTTAAGACTTTTAGATCCAAATGAATTTTTTAAAACAGTAAAGCCATATATGGGAAGTAAATTAACATTAAAACAATATGAAATATTTATTTATGCATTAAGATTTTGTTTGATATCATTAGGATATAAACATAATAATTTTTATAGCAATCTTTTATCAAATAATTGCTTTAAAACTCTTTCAGAAAATTTTATTCCAGGAAAAACAGCATCAAGAAATATATATAAAGAATCATTTGAAATAATGAAAGAAAATTTGATTAAAGATCCTTTAAGTTATGGAGCATATATATGTTCATGTGGATATCATTATTCAGTAGCCAATTGCACTTTCCCCACAGTTATTTCCAAATGTCCTATTTGTAATGAAAATATAGGAGGAACTAATCATATATTAATTAGGAGAGCAGGGCATATGAGAATATTTCTTAATGATGAAACAAGAAAACGTAAATTTAGTTTAAGTTATGCTGATAAGGGAATGAATAATATGCTTTTAGATGAATTTTATAATAATGTTGTTTTAAAACAATCTGATATAGATCAAAAATATATTGATAATAAAAAGCCTATGGGATGCAATAAAGAAGATTTTTTAAAAAGGGAGAAAATTCGAGATTTAGAGCAAATACCTTTTAGAACTATTAATTTTATATTATTTTCCCATTTATTTATTAGCAAATCATTAAATTATATTTCTGATTTGGATTTAAATATATTTAAAGTTAAAGATATGACTATATTTGAATCTCTTGAAGCTGATTGGGATATATTAGAGGAAATTTTAAAAGAAAAAAAAATAAAAAGTGTTGAAATATTTTTTAATGTAGTATATCAGGAAGTATATAAATTAATTGATAGCAGCCAATTTTTTGAAAATTCTCAAAAAAATAAGTTTTTTGAAAATTTATTCCAGCAAAAAATAAATGAAATTCTAAATAATGCAAAAGAATTTAAAGAATATGAAAAAATGAATTCAGGCTTGCTTAATTACGATCCTCTTTCTGATATGGCAATAATTTATGAAAAATTCCCTCCTTATATATATAAAAAAGATAACTATCCTGATATTGATTTATTTTTAAATACGATTACCCCAAATATTGATAATTTTAAAAAAAAATTTTTAATAATACAAAATTCAGAAGATAAATATCCTTTATTAAAAATAATTCTTACACAAGATATGGAGAAAATTGAATTATTAAAAGAAATTCCAAAAATTAACAAATTAGCAAATTATCTTTTAGAAAAATACAGTTTTAAATATTCTAGAGAATCAGCAAATAATACAAAAATAAAATCAGAATCAATTTATAAAGAAATAAAAGAAGATTTGGTTAATTTTATTGATTCTTGGAATAAAATTAGGCCAATTATTGAAAATTATGGTTGTAAACAATTTAAAAATAACGGAGTAAAATATTTTACCGAAATTAATACAAGTTCGCCAATATCTCATTTTTTGGTTGATGAAGGAGAATTTGGACATGGTATGGTTTTGGCTGCAATTTATAAAAAATTAATTGAATTACAAAATACATTTTTAAATCAAATAATTAATTCAAAAAGTGAAATATTATCTTGTTTTAAAGAACAATTAAATCAAGAAATAATGATTCAAGATGCAACGTTAAATGAAATAATAGATTTAAATAAAATAAATACTAATATTTTAATCGATATTATAGTTAAAAATACAATTCCAAATATATTTAACAATTTAAAAGAAGAAAAAAGATTAGATTATATTAATATACGCTCATTTGAGCATAATTATGAAAATATAGAAAAAGAATTAGGTAGTTTATTATTGCCAGGTTTAAGAAAGTTTAAACCTGATGAAATAAGATTTATTACATATAAATATGAGGGCTTTAGAGGTCGAAAAAGTAGTATAATAACAAATTTCAATGAGAAATATCCACAAAGAGAATTAAATAAAGACCAAATTAAATATATTTTTAATTTCATCGAAAAAGAAGACAGCATCGATAAAAAAAATAACATTAATTCTATTAAAAAAAATATTAAAAAAATACTATTTTCTTTGCAGATATTAATTGATTATATTCAAAGGGAAAATTATGATAAATATGAATCATTATATGATATTATTAAAAAGTTACCTAAGCAAGTAAATATTTGTGATGAGCTAAAACAATTTTTTAGAGATAAAAATGAAAATGAAAATAAAGCAGAAAAGAAAATAAATGATTTTAATTTATTAATAGATAATAAAAATGGAAAAAATGATTCATTTAATTCAAATAATATATTTTTCAGTATAAATACATTAATAAGCATTTTTGAATTATTTGAACATTTATGTTGGGATTCTTTTAAAGAAAATTTAGTTGGAGATTATTTACAAAAAATTGATCCAGCTTGGGGAAATAAAATTAATAAATATTTTGATGATGTTGATAAAAATCCAGGAAAAATAATTAAAAAAATTATATTTTGCACAGCTTTAAGAAGATTTATTTCGAGATATTTAACTGGAAAAAGAGGAGAAAATGAAATAAATGAAAATAATACTTTATTAAATGAAATAATAAGGCCCGAATTATGGAAGCCATATTTTACTGAATCTGAAACATTTGAGTTAGAAATTGGAGAAATGACTAGAGTTATGACTGATGAATTTGATGGAGGATTAAAAGTTGGACAGGCTTTAGAATTATATAATTTACTTGGGGGAGACAAAAAATTTCTCAATAATGCTAAAACTCAATTTAAGTATTAATTATTAGGATTTAATTTATATTTGATTTTAATTATTATCTATAGTTTTAATATAAAATTTTTAGATATTTTATCTATTTAAATTAGATTAATTTTATTTTTAATATTTGCTATAATAATTATTTCATTTAACGTTGCATCTTGAATCATTATTTCTTGATTTAATTGTTCTTTAAAACAAGATAATATTTCACTTTTTGAATTAATTATTTGATTT
>JAJNAB010024962.1:0-16485 GCA_023783335.1 Enoploplastron triloricatum | reverse complement strand
ATAAAAATTCTTTTGAAATTATATTTCAACTTATAAATAAGGCAGGAAATCAATTTAAAACTAAAATAATTATTACAGATTTATCAAGAGATATTTTTATTTATGATTTTAAATTTGAAAAAATAAAAAGTTTGTTTAGGATAATTGAGCCCCCTAAATCTATTAATTTTAGTCATATTGAGCAATTTGAAATTTATCTTGAATATATAAGACAAGTATTTTGTTTGCCACTAAATGAAAAGGAAATTGAAGATTTTATATTTTCAACACAAAATATATTAATAGACAAAGGTAAAAAATATGAATTTTCATTTTATTTAACGATCCTTTTAGAATGTTTTAATTCAAAAATGCTTAAAAGGCAAATAATTCTTTTTAAGCCAAATCGAATTGAAATAATTGGAAATTTATCAGAAGAAAAGATAAATCAAATTTCAAATCATTTCAAAAAATATGAGCAAGAAGATGAGAAAATTTTAAATGATATTAATGATAAAATATTAAAAGAGAACTATATTAAAACTTTATTTGTAATTATTCTATATTTTTATTATAATTTTAAAAAAGAAGGAGTACAAGCTTTGTTAAACAATGAAAATATAAAATCATATGTATTTTATGCATTAATAGATTTTGGCTATTTATTTGAGAAAATTGATTTAACAAAAAAACAAATGAATTTAATAAATGAATATAAAGATTTTGACATACTAATAAATTCATTTAAAAATTGCAATTATGTTTTAGAATTAATAGAGACAATTTCTGAAAATTCAACTTTTGAAAAAATTTATTATTTTTTTAAAAAAGAAATCATGGGTAAAAAAAAACTATCAATTCATATAGATTACTTAGTTGAACCTAAAAAAGATGATAATATAAAAGATATTTGCGATAAATATAAATCCTTTTTTAATAGGCAAAAAGAAACCTTAAATTATATATTTTTAATTTTCGGATTTTCATTATTTGAAAAATATATTTACTTTTTTGAAGGAAATAATATTGAGAATTTGTTTTATATTAAAGATTTAATTAATTTCATGGATGATAGTAATCTAAATAAAAATATTTATGGAATTATTAATAAAATAATACATGAAACTGGATTATCTCTTTCTAAAGCTCATAAATTAAAAAATATTGAAATATTAAATTTTATTAATAAAGATGTTTATTATAATGACTCAATATATAAGAGAAAAAAATATCGTTCTTTAGATATATTAAATGGCCTAGATATTGAATCCTTTAATGATAAATTTTATTTAGAATGGCAAAAAAAGGATTGGAATAAGATATTTGTAGATACCTATTTTGATGATTTTTTATTTAGAGTTACCAATTTTATTAATGATTTAAATAATTTCGATATTTTATTTAAATTATTTGATATCAGCAAAATCCCTAACCAAATGGATTTTAGTTATAGTTCATTGATTGCAATGCAAAACAAATTTGTTGATTTATTAAAAAATGATGAACATAGAAATTACCTAAATAATAGAGATATTTTAATAAAATTGTTGTTTTATTCTGCCAAAAAAAAGGCAAATATAGAAGATTTTTTAATATTTCATTTAAAGAAAATTTTTAGTATAGAAGAATTAAATGAAATATATATTAGCTATATATCTACTTATAAAAATTTAATTAATACTAATGAAAAATATATTACTACTAACTTTTTTACAAAGCAACCATCTAAAATAAAAAAAAGTTTGATATATATTTATTTTATTGAAAATCATCTTTTAAACCTAGATGTAAAAATAGAGATTGAGCAAGAAAAATTTGTAAAAGATTTAATGATAATGTCGAAGGGTGAATTTGAAAGGAATGAAAAAGAATATCTTTATACAATTTATAGATTTGGATTTTATCCTTTAGAAAAAGATGTTAAAGATGAAGTAACTATCATTCTTATAGATGAATATAATAATAAATTTAATACGAAAATTAAGGTGAAAGAATATGATAGAGATATTTTTTTATATGATGTTATGTTTAATCCAATCCGTGATTATCTTTTAAATATTATTAATCCACCGGAGTCTTATACCTTAAATCATCAAGATCAATTTGATTATTATATTTATTTAATCAGAAAAGAAATGAATTTATTACAAAAGGCCGATGAAAATTTAAATTTAATTTTATCTACTCAGAAGATATTTTTAGAAGGGGGAAAATATAAATTTTCTTTTTATTTAATGGTTTTATTAGAATGTTTTTCCTGCTCTGCGATTATAAATCATTTAATGATATTTAATCCAGATAAAATTGAAGGTTTGGGAGAAATAAATCCAAAAAAAATAAAAATTCTAAATAATATTATCCCAAAAATAGAAAAAATGGAATATTTAAATAATTTAGAAAATAAAAAAGAAAAGGAAAAATGTATAATAAATCTTTATGCAATATTTTTATATTTTAATTATTTATTTAACAGAGAAGAATTCAAAAAATTATTGGATAATAAAGAATATGAAAAAAATATATATAATGTCTTATTAAACTATGATAATTTATTTAAAGAGATAATCCTTTCTGATAAACAAATTAAAATATTAATTGAGAGAGTACCAAATTATAGCAAATTATCAAAAGCATTAAAATATAATCATGGCATTTTACATTTATTTCAAATAATAAAAAAGCATTTTGAAATAATTGAAGAATTATATATTTTCGAAGAAAATGAATTAAAAAATAAATCAGAGAAAAATATTATCATTAAAATAGAAACAATCGCATCTCCAGATAAAAATGATAATATGGAAGAAATCTCTAATTTATATATAGAATTGATAGATTTGCAAATGAATAAAATTAAAAAAATATTTCTTTTATTTTCTGAAGATTTATGTAAGAAATATATTAATTATTTTGTAAATACAAATGCAATAAATTTATTTTGCATAAAAAAAATTATTAAAGTTTTGAAAATAAAATGCCAAATTGATTTAGAAATAAATAATTTTGATAATATAATTCATGAAACAGGAATAGAGCTTTCGAAGAGGCATAAATTAACAAATAATGAAATCTTAGATTTTATAAAAAATGATATTATTTATAATAAATCATTATATAAAAGTGAAAATTCATTTGATATATTCATTAGCATTAATATTTCATTATTAGATGAAATATTTTATGAAAAATGGAATAAAATTAATTGGATTGATATTTTTGGAGATAAATATCTAAAATTTATAGAAAAATTTTCAAATTTTATTTTTAATATAGAAAATTTTCAAGTATTATTCACATTATTCAAAATAAATAAAAAAGAAGATAATAAATTATATTTGAATAATAAAATAATAGAATTATTTAAAAGAGAATACATTAGGTTAACTCAGGATGGAAAAATAATTGAGTATAATAATGAAAATTTAATCCAATTAATTTTTTATTCTGAAATTGGAAAATGCAAGGTTGAAAATTTTTTAAAAAATTTTGTTCAAATAAAAATTAATCCTAAAATCGTAAATAAAGTTTATATTGAATTATTAAAAAGATACAAAGAACAAATAAGTAAAAAAACAAAAAATATAATAACAAATTTTTTTATTGACAACCCAACTACTTCTAATGTGATATTATTTTTAATTGATAATTGTCAAGATTTACGTTCTGAAATTTTAAAAAAATTAAATAGATTTAAATTTGAAAAAAATGAATTTTGGGAAGTGGAGGAAAATGATAAATTGAAACTATTTGAAGGATTAGTAGCAAGAAAATGCATTAAACGAAGTATATTTGGAATGCCCAATTATTCAAAAAAAGTATTAGATACAATAAATGATATTCAGCAAGATATCAAAGATGGAAATATTTTGTATAGAGATATAAATATTTTTTATAAAAAAAATATAATAAATGAATTATATGGCAAGTTATTATTAATTAGTTTAAATGATAAAGGAAAAGCTGATAAATTAAAAAAAAAACTTGATGATTATATAAAGAAAAATAACGAAATTCTCAGTGATTTACAAATAATACTTGAAGATTTAGAGGAATTTCTTTATATAAAAGAAAGTGATACTATTAAATTATTAAAAAAAATGATAAGTTCAATAAATAATAAAACATTCAATGATTTTCATAAAACTTATGGGAAACTATATAAAGATTTAATTAATAAATTTAAAACTAAAGCAAATAAAAGATCTTTAATGAAAAAAAGTTTATTTTTTAAAAATATATTTACAAATAATTCAAAAATATATAAAAATAAAGATGAAGAATGTATTAATGAAGCAGAATCAAAATTTAATAAACTATATATAATTTTTTCAAATAAAGGTGTTCATAATTTAGATGAAGATTTATTACAAATCTGTCTTAATACAATCAAAGGAAAAAACAAAATATTTATTGATATTGAAATAAATACTTTAATAAATATTTTTAATGATAAAATCTCTGAATTTATATATAACAAAGAGAAAATTATCCAAAGCTTAATTATATTATCTAAAAAAGAGGATATTTATAAAGTAGCTAATGCTATTTGTGTATTCATTGAAAAGACCGGTGTAATTAAAGATTCTTTTAATGAAAAAATATTAAATATAAAATCAACATTAAAAAACTCAAATAAGGAAAATAATATTATCCAAGCCATGGAATATTTAAAAGAAGGATCTATTAATATAGATATAATATATGAGATAAATAAATTAGGTAATTATATAAATATACTATTAAAACTTCAAGAACAACCAGAATCAATTATGTTTTTATTTCAAAAAAATGAAGAAGATTGCCATAATTTACTAGATTTTGTAGGAAAAATAGATAATTGCTTTTTGACATTAAATGATATAATCGATCTTGAAAAATGTATTGAGTTTATGCATAAAATAGGAAATGAGCAAACTATTAAAAGAATGAAAGATATAGAAATAATTAAATCCTTTGTTAATGAAGTCGATAAAAATAAAAAAATTGAGTTATATTTTATAAGATATCTAAATAATTATTCTGAATTAAAAAATTTAATGGAATTTAGTTTAAATAATTACAAATCATCAAAAAAAAATATAAATTTAATTTTTCAAAAATCAAATTTTACTTTGAAAAGTATAAAAGGAGAATTCTTTAAAGGAAAATATAATGAGATAATCGAAGGAAATAATATAAATAATGAAAAAGAAATATGTTTAAATGATCTTCTTGAATTAAGAGAGCAAATTCAATTATCCAAAAATATGATAATCCAAAATGAAGAGCAACAATTCCTTTTTGAAAAAAGCAAATTAATTTTAGAAAAAATTTCAGAAATATATAATATTTATAGTTTATTACTAAGAATAAATATTTATGGATATCCGAAAGATATAATAATTGAAATAAAAATAAATAATTTTATTTCTGAATATTCTGGGTTTGGACAGAAATGCATAGAATATCAATCTATTATTTCAAAATTAAAATCAATTTTATCTGATTTCAGAGAATATCAAAAAAAAGCATATGAAGAAAGTCCATTAATTAGATTTATTTATGGAAGGCAATTCAAAATGATTTATAATCATTTAAAAAGAAAACAAACTAATAAAATAAAGCCTTTTTTAATGTTTTTATCCAATCATTTAATCAAATATCCTTTAAATGATTTTTGTTATAATATAACTGATAATGTTTATGAAGATATTATAAATAATAGTGAAAAATATTTAAAAGTATTATTAATAAAAAATAATTTAGCATTAGAACAAATATATAAGCATAGCTTTATTTGTGAAAATTATTATTATAAAGGACTTTATTTATTTTTTTGCAAAAATTTAGAAAAAAATTTAACCCAAATTTATTATTATTTAACCAAAAAAACCCCAATAGCCCAAAATATTTTATTATGCAAAAAAGAAACTTCAGATGAGGAATTAACTGCCTTTTTATATAGAGCTATTTTATGTGAATTTAATTCTTGTTTTATAATTGGGGGAATTGAATTATTAGAATTTGAGAAGAAAAATAAAATGCTTGAGTTATTAAATAATTTATTTGCCAATAAGAAGCATAATATAAATTCATGTTTAATCATACTTTATTTAGATAAAAATAGTGATATTTGTAAAGGTTTAAATTCATTAAGATATAAGCAATATTTAAATATTAAGTCTGATTTTATTGAATCTTTAAAAATTGAAAATTCAAATATTGAGATCATATCTTCTGATAAATCAGGTGTAGGAAAATCTACTCAAATTAGGTTGGAAATAGAAAAAGAAAAGAAATCTTATATTTATTTTCCATTAGGAGGAGTTTTTAATAGAGAAGAAATAATAAATAGATTTAGAAATTTACAAATTAAAGAAAGTTGTTCTCTTCACTTAGATCTATTTGATACTGATCAAATAGGATTAATGACAGAATTTCTTTTTTCAGTATTAATTACAAAAATATATGGCCAAAATGAAGAAATGTTTTATATACCGAAAGAAATTAGTATTAAAGTTGAAATTCAAAATAGTTTCTTTGATTTTAAACATAAATTTCCAATTTTAACTTTATTTCCTAATAGAATTTTATTAATTAAAAATTTGCCTATATTAATAGTACCAAAGGATATTGGTTCAAATATTCAAGTCGTTGCAAATTATTTAAAATTTTTCAAAAATAATAAAATAATTGATAATGATTTATTCTTCACTAACATCACTCCAAAAGAATTTTCTGAATATAAAACAATAGTTTCTGCAAAATTTATATCTCAAGGTGAATGCCAAGAATTAATATTTAATGAAATTAAAAAAACTTTAGATAAGGTAACTTCAGAAAATAAAAATGATAGAAACTCCAGTTTCAATGGAGAAAATAAATGTCTAATAAATTATTACCAAATTAATTCATTTATTGATATTTTGGCTACTCAATTTAAAAGATTTAATAGAAATTTTTATATTAATATAAATCAGATTAATAAATTTGATTTTGATAAAAATATAAGAAATGAGCTCATTGAAAGTATGATTAAGATAACAAAATATTTAACTAATAAAGTCTCATCAGAAATAATGGAAAAGCAAGAATATGAACAATTATTTGGCCAATACAATACAGAAAATGAAGCTGATAAAAGGAAAGAGAAATTATCTTTAAATAATCATAATATAATACCATTTGATAAGTTTAATCCTTCTTTATTGTTTTTTATTATAACAAATTTATTTCAGGAGCAAAAAAATAATGTTACCTTTAAAGAGAATGATAAAAATAATTATAATAAAGTTCAAATGAATAATAAATATAAAAAATTAAATTTATTAAAAAATTATATTTCATTAAATGATAAAGACAAAGTTGATTTGCCTAATTATAAAACTTTCAGGTCTATTGATTTTCTCTATGAATTAAAAGATATTTTTAATCTTAAAAATCCTGTAGTGATGCAGAAGGAATTATATATAAATGAAATAAATAATAATAATAAAGTAATTAATCAAGATATTAAGGAAGACTATGAAGAAGAGGAAGAAGAAGAAGAAGAAAATGAAGAAGAAAATATAAAAGAAAAAAATATAGGAGAAAAAAAACAAAAAAATGATATTAATGAAGAAATGAAATCGTTAGAAGAAATAGTTGGAAATTATGTATTTACAGAAGATAATTTTGTAAAAATGATTCTTATTTTATTGAAGATAAGATCAAATATTCCAGTAATAATGATGGGAGAAACTGGATGTGGTAAAACATCTCTAATAAAAAAACTTTCACAATTATTAAATAAGGAAATTGTAATATTAAATATTCATTCAGATACAAGTGATAAAGATATTATTAATTTTATTGAGAAAAAAGTCATTATTCGAGCAAATAAATTAGAATCTGAAGATAATAAAAAAAAAGGAAGTATTTTTCAGCCTAGAAAATTATGGGTATTTTTAGATAATATAAATAGATGCAACTCAATTGGTTTAATTAAGGAACTAATATGTAAACATTCATATCAAGGAAAGCCATTACCTGAAAATATAATAATTATAGCTGCTTGCAATCCATATAGATATAGAAGAAAAAATTTTGAAGATTTAGATAGTAAAGAAAATATAGATTTAAATG
This sequence comes from Enoploplastron triloricatum, assembly GCA_023783335.1. Taxonomy (NCBI): domain Eukaryota; phylum Ciliophora; class Litostomatea; order Entodiniomorphida; family Ophryoscolecidae; genus Enoploplastron; species Enoploplastron triloricatum. The sequence goes on along the minus strand of JAJNAB010024962.1, from coordinate 8,403 downwards.
TTAAGGAAAAAGAACAATTAAACAAATCTAAAGATAATATTTTAATATATAATGTTAAGCCTTTGCCAAATTCATTAGTTAATTTTGTTATTGACTTTGGAAATTTAACAAAAGAAGAAGAAAAAAGTTATATTGAAAATATTATTTTAGAGCCAATTGAAAGAATTAGTAGATTAAATGGAATCAATTCATATCTTGATATTCATATTTTAGCAACAAAATTAATTATTACTGCACATAATTTCATAAGAGATAGATATGATGTTTCTTCTGTATCTTTAAGAGATGTAAAAAGATTTAATATTTTATATAAATTTTTTTTTAATTATTTAAAGAAGAAAAAGCAAACAAAAAAAAATATATATGAAAAAAAAATGATGGATAATATAAACTTTTATCAAAATTTAGATCTAATTGCTCTTCAAAAATATTCAGTTATATTAGCAGTTTTTGTGTGTTATTATTTATGTATTCCAGATAATGAATCAAGGCAAGAAATGAGAAAAGAAATGAATAATATATTAGGAGAATTAGATATATTTTTTAAAGGAAAAGATTTCTTGGATATTCCTCAAATGGAGGAATTATATGTAGTAAATAATATTGATTTAGAAAAAGGCATTTGCAAAAATAAAAATTTATTAGACAATATATTTTCATTATTTGTTTCAATAAATAATAAGATTCCTATATTTATTATTGGAAAGTCGGGATATAGTAAATCTTTGAGTTTTCAACTAATAAATAAATCAATGTATGGAATATTTTCAAATAATGATCTATTTAAAGAATTTCCTAAAATAATTTTGAATTCATATCACTGTTCGAAAAATAGTACTTCTAAAGGGATAGAATTTTTATTTAAAAAGGCAAGAAAAGCCTTAAAAAAGTTAAAAAAAGAAGATAGAAAAAATAACTTATCATTGATTTACTTTGATCAAATTGAAATTGCAGAATTGTCTCCAAATAATCTTCTTAAAGTAATTCAATCTCAATTAGAATATGAGGAGAAAAAAGTAATTAAAAAATTTGCCTTTGTCGGTGTATCTAATAGGGCTTTAGATGCTTCTATAATGAATCTTGGAATTCATATATCTAATTCTGAGTCTTTTAAAGATGATATTAAAGATGATGCAGTTACTATTGCAAAATCTTATAATAAAAATTTAGCTAGCAAATATAAGGATTTCTTTGAAAATTTAGGATTGGCATATTTTAAATATAAAAATTATCTTAAAGAAATGGAAAAAAAAAATCATGAAGGAAAAGAAGATTTTCATGGGAATAGAGATTTTTATTATTTAATTATTAATGCAGCAAAAAAATTAGAAGAAAAAAAATATCATCATATTGATGAACATATTTTGGAAGAAGTTGCAGATATTAGCATAGAAAGAAATTTTGGAGGTTTATTTTTTTCCTCAGATAATAATACTTCTATCAAAATAATGAAGGAAATTTTAAAAGAAAGTTATCCAGAATACAAATCTGGAAATTATTATAAAATTATTGATAGATTGAAGGAAAATATTATTGATTTAAAAAGTAGATATCTTCTAGTTATTTCCAAATCTTCAAATTGGATATATTTATTATCATCTCTTTTATCTGAGTTAAAAAAAGGCTATAGTCTATATATAGGAAGTGATTTTTATAATGATCTAAATAATGAAAAATATACCAAAAAAATAATAAATAAAATTAAATTAGATATGGAGCAAGGAAATATATTAATTTTAAAAAATTTAGAATCAATTTATCCTATACTAAATGATTTATTTAATCAAAATTTCATTAAAATTAATAAAAAAAATTATGTTTGTATTTCTGAAGATTCCAAATTGCCTTCATACTTATTTGTTAATAATAATTTTAGATGCATTGTTAATGTAGATTATGATCAAATTGATCAAGAAAAATTATTTTTTTTTAATCTATTTGAAAAGCATATAATTTCTTTTGAATATATATTAAAACCAGAACTTATTCAAGAATCAAAAAAAATTCATGAAATCATAGAAAAATTGATTCATGTAGACAATAAAAGAATGAAAGGAATTAATTATAGTTTAAAAGATATTTTGATAAATGCTGATTTAGAAGAAATACAAGGAATCATGTATATGGCTGATAGAAATGGAATTAAAAAAGAGGAAATGTTGGCAGAAGTTATATCTAAAATTAGTCTAACATTACCTCAAGATATTTTACTTTGTTTAAAATTAAATGGATTTGAATTAGAGAATCCTGATATTGCATGCCAAATTATTAAAGCATATAATAAAGGTCAACATAGTAATATGAGAAATTTTTTAGAAAAAATGACAAATACAAAGAATGTTATTTATACCTTTAGCAGTATATTTGATTCTATTGAAAAAATTGATAAAATTAATAATGAAATATTTGGAGAAATATCTGAATATAATATAAAACAAATTCAAATAAGTTCTTATAAATCAGAAAATGAATTTAAGAAGGAAATTAATGACTTTTTTAAAGAAAATAAATATAAATTATGCCTTATTAAATTTAATGTAAATGAAGGAAGTTTTGTAAATTATATTAAATTTTTCATAGAAAGCAAAGAGAAAAATATAAAAGAAGAAAATAATAAAAAACCCCCACAAAAATTATTTGTATTTATAATTTATTTAATAAGAAGATTTAATTCCGATTTTGAAAACTCAAAAGAAGAGAAGAATATTATTCATAAAAATTTATTTAAACAGAAAATTTCATATTTATCAGGATATTATCAAATTTTTATTGATAATCTAAATGGAATTGGAGAAATCAAATTAGAAAATATATTCCAATTAAAAGGAATTAAATTATTTGAAAAATTCCTTAATTTTGAAGAAGAATTAAAAAAAAATATTAGTCTGTCGCTTAGTTATGTAAAATATAACATACCTTTTTCTTTTGGCGATTTAAATGAAGATAATTATGCTAATAAATTATTTAAATATATTAAAAATAATCAAGAATTAAGAGATAATATCAATAAATATATAAAAAACAAATTAGATACTGATAAAAATTTAATAATTCAAATATTAAAAATAAAAGACTTAGTAAAGCATAGTGATATAGATTTTATCAATATTATTCAAAAATATTTAATAAATCTTTATAAAAACCAATTAAATATATTTTATATAAAAGCGGAAAGAGATAATTATTTTTCATCTTTATTATCAGCAGAAGAGGAATATAAGAAAAAAGTCAATAAAAACGAAAATATAAATATATTAAGAAAAAAAACTAATATTAAATATTTTGAAAATATACAGAGGGGTGGTGATATAAAAATTATAAAAGAACCTGGGCAAAATTTATTAAATATTATATTAGGATTGAAATTGCCGGGATTAAAACCAACATTAAATTCTCTTTTATTTTATATTAGAGAAGAAATAGAAAACAAATATAAAAAAAATGAAAATCAATTAAGAAGTTATAAAGGATTTGAAGAACAAAAAATCATAAATAAATATAATAGAGAATTAGAACAATTAAATAATTCATTATATGTTGAAATTAATAAAAAAGAAATAATTTCAAAAATAAAAGAAGATAAAAATACAAATTTAGTATATGATTTTTATGAAGCTTTTTTAGATGATTACTATACTATATTTATTTGCCAAAATATAAATATTGTAAAAGAAAAAAAGATAATGAAAAGTAACAAAATATTCTATATACAAAATATAAAAGAAATGCTAAAATATATTGTTGAATTAAAGAAAGGAAATAAAAATGAGGAAGATCCCTTAAAAAAATTAGCATATAAATTAAATTGGATTCAATGTTATTCAATAGAAATTATAACTATTTTGGAAATGTTTTCAAAATTGAGCATAATTGTTGAAAATTTATTAGAACTAATAAAGGATATTATTATAAAAAAAGAAATGAAATATGAAAATCCTGATAGAAATAATAAAACATCATCTATTGTTAATGAAGCATTTTTTATGGTAATAGAATCAATCATAAAAGTAATTACTTCAAATGAAAATATTTATGTTTCTTTAAAGCAAAATCCTGACAAATTTTCATTATTAATGAAAATAAATGAAGAAATATTACAATATGCTTTTATATTAGAAGCAAATTTACAATTATATAAAAAAGAAGTATATTCTTTAGAAGAAATAATAGAAATTAATAAATGCTTTTATAATAATAAAATTAATACTCCTGAAAATTGTTTAAAAATTATTAATTTTTTCTCAAATGAATTTAGACTTTTTTTATTAAAAAATGAAAATGAATTAATTGATAATTTTATTAATTTATATAAATTTTTAGACTATTCAATAGGAAAAGATAAATATTTTCCTAAATTAATGTCTATTATATTTAATAATGAATATACTAAAATTCCTAATAAGAAATATAGAGAAAAATTGTTAAAAATAGTAATGAGTAAAAAAGAATATATTTATTATTGTTATTCAATATTAAAATTAATATTTACTTTTTCTAATCAGCCAGAAGATATGGAAAAAAATATAGAATATCTTCTAAAAAGCGAAGAAAAATTAATAAGTTTCATTAATAATAATAAAATAGATTATTTAGATGAAATAATTATTAATTTTTTAGAATATAAAATTCTTGCATTTTTTGAAAGTATACCTAATTTGGATTATGAAAACAATGAATCATATAAAACATACTTTGAACATTATTATAATAACAATAAAAATTCACATTCTTTATGCTTAATTGTATATGATCTACCTAATGATATTTTTAATAGATGTATAAGAGTATTAGATTCCATTATTGAAGGAGATCCAAAAACAAAAAATAAGCATTTATGTAAACTATATTGTATTACTTATATAAAAATTTATCTTTATAAGCTTGTTTTCTTTATATATACAGATTTTGAATATATGGCAGATGTTAAAATATTATTCCGTATAATGAATAATAAAGAGAGTGCCTTTAGAAAAATTTTAAAAATTTATGTTTTTAAAATATTCTTTAATTTATTAAATAGAAATATAGAAGATATGTATAATTATAACTTTGAGAGAAGAGGAATAAATTTTTATAATATATTATTAGAAGAAGAAAAAGAAATATCTTCATATTTTTTAATAAATTACTTTTTGCCATTAGATTCTGAAGAAGAGAAAAATGAATTTTTAAAAAATAATCTAGAATTTGACATTTTAAAGAAAAATAATTTCTTAATTTCTTCTGATGAATTTACCATTAAAAAAGAAAATTTTGATTTGTTTTTATGTATATCAATAAATAAAATGATTTCTAATTTAAGATTAAAAAATTATACAAATTTATCTGAATATTCTAATTTTTCAAAATTTTGTGAACATTTATTCCAAAATTATGGAAAAAATTTAAAAGAATTATTATTTTTATTTTATAATGAAAATAATTTCAATAATATATTAAATAAAAAAATAGAAGAATTGAAAAAAAATAATTTTGAAGAAGAGCCTTTTGAAAATTTATTATATGGCTTTAGATTTTGTGTACAATCATTATTAAAAACAAATTTAAATAATTGTAATAATGAAAAATATTTATATTCTTCATTATTAAGTTATGATTGTTTGAATACAATCAATAATTATTTAATTCCAGGGAATTTCAGTGCTAGAGATTTAAGATTAGAAACACTCAAGAATATAGAAAATCATTTTAAAAATTTTCCTCCAAACACTGGTTGCTATGTATGCAGTTGTGGATATTATTATACTATAGCTCCTTGTGGTTTTCCGACTAAAGAGCATTCTTTAATTTGTCCTAACTGCAAATTATCTATTGGATTTGGAGAAAAAGTTATTGCTGATAAAGGAGCTCATAATCATGGAATGATTATTAGATCAGGCCATTATAGAATTTTTAAAAATTTAAAGGAAAAAAAAGAGCAAATGGGAATATGGAATAATTCTGATGAAAATTTCCCTAACATGACTTTAGAAGACTATAAAAATTATGTTATAGAATCTTTTTCAAAAAGCCAAAATAATTTTTGTTCAAAAGAAATGTTTGAAAATAAAGAAAAAAAAATAAGAAATTTAAGTGAAATTGGTATTAGATTATTAAATTTCATATTATATAATCATTTATTTTTTGCTAATTGCTTAAAATATATTTCCAATTTAGAGTTACAAAAAATACTTATTAGTGGAATGAATATTTTAGAAATTATTCGAAAAAGTTGGAATTTTTTAGGAGAAGCTTTAAAAGAAAAAAATATTTTTTCGACTCAAATTTTTATGAATTCTATATTTAGAAAATTATCTGATTTAATAAAAAATTGTAAATACCTGAAAGAAGAAAAAGAATTGATTAATTTTGAAGATGAAATTGAACAATTAATTAAAAAAAATATTGAACAATATCCAGAATATTTAAAAAAATTTTTACAAATGAATCAAAAATTAAACTATAACAATAATATAAGAGAAATATTATATGAAATATTTCCTCCTATAGAAGACATATATCCAGAAAAAGATTATCCATTTTTAAAATATTTTACATATACTAAATATAGAACAAAAAAAGATTTGATTAAAGCTTTGGAATCAAAAGGAAATTTCATACAACATCCTTTAATATATAATTATTGTAACAATTATAATGGGGTCAAAAATTTAAAATATCTCCCTGAAATTAATAATTTCACAAATTATTTGTTAGAGAAATATTCATTTCAAATATCAAGGGAAGAAGCAAATAATAGAACTTTAGATGAATATTTATTTAAAGATATTTCTTTGAATAAATATAAATCATTTATCAAATCTTGGGATCATATTTATAAATATGCAACAAAATATAGATGTCGAAGAGAATTGCAACCAAAAAAATTATCTAAAAAAGATAAATTAATATATTTTTTAGTCGATGATAACGAATTTGGATATATTGCTGCAGCTTATAATAATTTTATTAATTGGCAAAATTGTTTTTTAGAACCTATAATTGAAACAGCAATATATAATGGAAATTTTAGCTATTATATTAATAATATGAAAAATAAAATTCCAGTTCAAGATGCTAATCTAAATCAAATATTATCAATTGATGATTGCTTTAAAAATTCCATTTATGAAGATTTTAATGATTTAATATATACTTTTTCAAAAAGAGATATTTTTAATAAAGAAGGAACGATTAATTATTTAAATTATAATTCATTTCAATTTGATATTTCATCATTAGAAGAAGAATTAGGAAAAATAGTCTTGCCTGGAAAATGTTTATTTGAGGGTGAAGAAAATTTGAAATTTATAACTTTTTGGGGAGAGGCTTTTAAAGGAGGAAAATCTGATACATTAATTAAGTTTTATTTAAAGTATCCTCAACAAGATTTAAAAGAAGATGAAAAAAAAGTAATAATTTCTTATATACAAGATTATTGTGATGATAATAAATTAATTAGAAATTTTTTCGGTTCCCTTCAATCAATTATTTTTTATTTATCAACTTATAATTTCAAAGAAGACATAGGAATATATGAAATTTTAAAAGAGTCATCTGAAGATTTAAATTTAGATAAAAATTGCATTTATTTTTTCAAAGAAAAAGGTATTAATTTTAAAATAAATCAATTAATGAATATCTTTTGTTATTTTGAGCATTTATGCTTTGATTATTTAAGTAAAACTTTAATATATGAATATAAAGAAAAAATTAGTAAAGATAACTCTGATAAAATAAAAGAACAATTAATCCAAAATGTGAATGATGAAGAAAAATTATTTATTAAAGATTTATCTGCAGCTTTAAGAAGATTTATAACAAGATATTTAGCAGGATCCGATACAACAACTGATATAAATGAAAATTCTCCACTAGAATATCAATTATTAAGAACTGATTTATGGCCACTAAAATATTGGGAAATGGATAATCTAGAAGAATTAATTTCTCAAAAAATTAGCTCTTTTAATTTAAAAGTAGGACAAGCTTTGGAATTATATAATTTAATTGGAAATGATGATAAAAATGAAATTCAAAAAATTATTTTTAATTATGATGACAATGATGAAAATAATGATCAACAAGAAATATCAAAAATTAAAATTAAGGTAAATAGCAGGATGGAAAAAGATGAAGAAGAAGAGGAAGATGATAACGAAAATAAAAAAAATGATTCGGATCAAGGAAAAAAAGAAAATAATGAAGATGACTTAAGCCAAGAAAGTGAAAAAGATTTATAAAGATTTATAAAGATGGATCTATTCATAAAATAAAAGGAAAAAAATGAAGTCAAATAACAATTACTTTTTAATGAAATTAATTTTAGTAATAAATATTATCGGCAAAATAATAATTAAATTAAAAAAATTAATAATTTAATTTAATACTTATTCAAAACCTTGGGGATTGGGGATTGGGGAT
>JAJNAB010024961.1:0-16701 GCA_023783335.1 Enoploplastron triloricatum | reverse complement strand
CCCAATCCCCAATCCCCATATTTTTTAATTTAATAATTAAATTTATTAAAAAGAAATAAAAATTATTTATCAATATATTATTCTTCAATATTAAAAATTAATAAAATGAATAATATATATGACAATAATATAAAAAATACAGATGATTTGATTTATAAAATACAACGAGCAAATCCTTCTTTTTTAGAATGTAAATGCTTAGAGGACCAATTTTTAAAAAAATATAATTTTATTTTAACAGATAATGCAAAAGAGAGACTTGACAAATTATATACTTATATTAAAAAAAAGATTCCAGTAATAATTGAAGGAGAAACTGGTTCTTCAAAATCATTAAGTGCTGAGATAATATGCGATATTATTTCTCATGAAAAAAAAGAAGAAACAAATGAGAAAAATGAAGAAGATGGAATTCATAATATTTATAATGAAGAATCATCTAATATTATCAATAAACAGCCATATATTAAATATAATTTAAGTGCTGAAGTTAAAATAAGTGATTTGATGAAAAAATTAACAGGTGATAAAACATATTTGTCAGGATTAAAAATTATAGAAGGAGAATTTTTTAAAGCATTTAAGGAAGGAATTCCCCTTATTCTTGATGAAATAAATTTAGCATCTCAGGAAGTTCTTCAATGTATAGAAGATGCCTTAGATAGTCATACAATTAATATAGAAGTACCAATTATTGGTCATGTAAAGCAAGAAATGAAAAAAGGATTTTGCTTAATTGCAACACAAAACCCAAATAAAGATAATTATGCAAATAAAAGACAATACTTAAGCCAAAGTTTTTTATCACACTTTCAAATATTAAAATTCCCTTCTTTTGAATTTGATGAATTACAGAAAATAGCCAAAGAATTATTTAAATCTTTTAATAATGGTAATCATCGAAATGAAAAAGATAAGCAATTTATAACAGATTTACTTGATTTCCATAATAAATGGACTTCTTTGCCTGAAGTTAAGAATGATATGATTTGCTTTACTATTAGAGAAATTAAAGCATGTATACGCTCTTATATTGAAGAGCAAAAAAATAATGGTTTTAAAATTGTTAAGGTTATATATGGCTCAAGATATGAAAAAGAAAAAAAAAGCAAATTATTAGATTTATTAGAAAAATATGACAGCTTTAAGCTTGATTGTAAAAATTATAGAAACAATAAAATAAAATTCAAATTACCTAATAATATAAAAGAAATATATGAAAGTCAATCAATTATGGAATTATTTGAATCTTCTATTTTTTCCCTAGACCATAGAAGACATATTCTAATAGTTGGTAAAGAAGGTTCAGGAAAATCAATGGCTGCAAGATGTATAACTAGAATATATAATAACAATGATTATTTCCATTTTATTTGTACTGAAGAAACAAAGGTTTCAGATTTAATAGGATATCATTCTCCTTCAACTAATACAAAAGAAGAATCTGAAACAATAGAAAATAATTTAGAATGGAAAGAAGGCTTTTTATCAAAAGCTATAAAAAAAGGAAATATTGTTATATTAGATAATTTACATGAAGCCAGTTCTATAATAACAGAAAGACTAAATGATCTTTTGGATTCAAGAGATAGTTTTTATATGCCAGAAAATCCCTTAGAAAATAATATAAAAATTGACACCAAATTTAGAATAATAGGCATCTCTGATAGAAATTTAATTTCTAAAATGTCTCCCGCTTTTCTTAATAGATTTGATATAATAAATTTAGAAAATCAATTAGAAAATATTGATGAAAACGAATTTAATGAATTAATCCAAATACTTTTAGAAAATGAACAGGAAAATAATAAGAATATAAATGATGTATTAGCGAAGGATATTGTGGAAGATATGTTTTCTTCTTTTGGAGATGAAGATGAATCATCTATAAATAAAATAAAGAATTAGATAAGAGTATCAATAGTAATATAAAAAATATAAGCTATAAAATTAAATTAAAAGGGGAAGAAATGAAATATTTGAGTAAAAAATTAGTTAATTTATTAAAAAATGAAAAAATGAATGATGATGAAGATAAAAAAATATATAATATCAAAGATATTTCACGATTTTGCCTTAGTTTAAAAATAATTTTAAATATGAAAGAATTTAAAGATAAAATTGAATCAAAAGATTTAAATATATCTAATATAATAGACTTTATTTATGAACTTCTATTTGCAGAAAATAAAGAAAATGAAGAAATTTCAAATATAAAAATTAAAAATATTCTTTTAAAAATGTTTAAAGAAAAAAATAAAAATCAAAATAATAGCTTTATATATGAAGGAAATAATTCCTTAGAAAATTTTATAGCTATGGTATATGCTTCTTATTTAATTCATTCACATTTATGTGTAATAGGTCCAAGTGGAGTTGGGAAAACTGCATGTGCAAAATTTATTTCAGAAGTATTGCTAAATGAAAAAGAATATAAATTATTTCCTTTTCATAAAAATACAAAACCAAATGAACTCTATGGAGCAATAAATATAAAAAAGGGAAAAATTGTGGAATATTATGGGCCTTTCATTGATTCTGCTGTTAACGGAAATATATTTATTGCCGATGAAATGAATTTATCTTCCAAATCTACAATGAATTGTTTAGTTCCTCTATTAGACCCTATGCTAGATAAAAATATATATATACCCTCAGTTGGTAAAGTTATTAATATTAAAGAGAATTTTTTTTTTATAGCATGCCAAAATGATCTGGATAATTTAGGAAGAAATATAATTCCAAATAATTTAAGTACAAAAATAAAAAAAATAAAATATCCTAATCAAAAAGACGTTGAAATAATAAAAATTTGTGTTGAAAAAAGAAATGAGAAATTTGATAAGAGAGATGTTAAAGAAAGTATTAAAAATTTTTTTACAAAAGAACATGCAGAATATTTAGGAAAATTTATGGTTAAATATAATGATAAAATTGCAAAATTTAATAGTTATCTATTAAAATGGTCTTTTAGAGATATAGATAAATTAATGAATAGGATTTATGAGTATAATGATGAAAAATTTAAAAATTTTAAATATTATCATTTTATATATTTTTATTTATTTTCTTCTTTTCCTAAAGATAAAATTATGAAAGAATATAAAAGGAAAGATAAGCAAGGAAATAAAAGTATAAAAAGGATATATACTTTGAAAGAAGCGATAAATCGCTTTTTTTTTGATTGTTTTAAAATAAATAAAAAAGATTCTGAAGAACTAGAAAATGATTATTTTTCAAATCCATTTATTGATATAGAATCCTCATATTTAATGAAAGGTTCTATAGGTGTAAAAATTAATGATCTTAAAAATCGTATTAAAAAAGGAAAGCAAATAAATTTTAAAGATTATTATGATGATTTTTTTAAATTAAAATTAATATCCAGAAATGAGCCAATAATATTAATGGGGCCTTCAGGCTATAAAACAAATTTAGCTAAATTTTTCATAAAATCAGAATTTTATAAGCAGCATTATTTATCTAAAAATTATAAAATGATATATCTTAATCAAAAAACTACTATTGAAGAACTTTTAGGTGAACCTAAATTTTTATCGCAAAAAGAATCAAAAGATTTTAATTATAATTTATTATGTGATATATTATATTATAATGAAAACAATTCTAAAAATGAAATATTATCTTTAAAGGATGAAATAAAATTAATTAAAGATAAATTAGATTTATATAACAAGCCAATAGTCAAAGATATTTTACAAAATATATATAATAATATGATTAATGATAAAATTGATGATAAAAAGCCAAAAATTGAGTATAAACCAGGTTCAATATTATTAAGTATATTGAGACAAGAATCTTTAATCTTTGAAAATATGCATCAAGTTTCTACAGAAGTTTTTGAAAGATTTAATGAATTATTTGGAACTGAAACTATTTTAACTTTAAATGAAGATATATATTGTACTTTTTTTCATGATGAAAAAGATAAAGCAATAAATTTGAAAAAATTAGATAATTTTTTAATTTTAGGAATTTGCCCTGAAAATTCAATTAATAATTTATCTGAATCAATATTGTCAAGATTTTCTTTAATTTATGTAGGACAACATAGTAAAGAGGAAAAAGAAGAAATAATAAAATCAAAATATAAATCTTTATTATATAGTGGAATCACTGAAAAATACTTAAATAATATTTTAAGTGAGTTTAAATCAGAATATCTTACAGATATTAAAAAAATTAAGTTATTATTTAATATATTTTCTAAAATGAATCAAAATAATGGTAATAATAATGATGATAATATTGAAAATAATTATAATTATATATTATCATATATACAATTAAATGAAGGTAGCTCAGAAATTGGTCCTATATATGAGAATGGCAAAAATATATTGAATTATGATAATAATAATATATTTTCTACTGCTTCTAGATTACGCATTCCTGTATTAAAAGAGCCAAAAAAAATAAGAAAAAATTTACTCCTTTATTTAATTTACTTATTGATTTAATACATTTTGGAATATGCACATGTACACCTATTATTTTAGAAGGAAATCCTGGACAAGGTAAACAAGCTGCCATTGAATATGTCTGTAAAGATTTATTAGATTATGAAGTTGAAAATATAATAATTACAAAATCTTTTAATCTAAAAGATTTATTTAGTAAAACTATAATTGAGCCAAAAAAAGATGATAAAAATTTTGAACCGAAGGAAATGATAACCAAATTATATGAAAAATTATATAATAAAAATAGAAATAGTTCTATTAAGGCAAAAAAGATTATGTTTGCTTTTCATAATATCAATAATGCTGAGTCAGATGTTCTTTCAAAAATTTCAGAGATTTTTTCAAAAAGATATAAAGATTCTGATAAATATGCCTTAATAGGATTGATAAATCTTAATGAAGGCTTGATAGATAGAGAGACATATTATTCTCAATTTTTTCCAAAGTCTATATATTATAAAATAAATTCATTAAATATATCAAATATAAAAGAAATTATCAATCAAGAATCTTATGCAAAATATTATGAAAAAAATGAGGATATTTTATTTACCTTAAATGATATTTCCAAATTTGAAAAACTGAAGAAAATTTGTCCTGATGAATCTTTTTTAAATGATATAATTTTTTCTAATAAATCTTTATTTTATAAATTAGAGTCGGATAATAATCAATTGATTAACAATAATATAAGCAATAACTTACATACTTGTGATTTTGAATTTTTTAATAATTCAGAAAAATTTATTTTCAATGTTAATAATCAATCATATTCATTAGATGCAGAAAATCCAATAGAAAGAAAGAAATTTGAAAATGAAAAAAATACTCTTTCATTTGAACAAAAAAAATGTTTTGCTTTTTTAGGACTTTCTGTTAAATCCAAAATTCCTTGTATTATTCAAGGTTCAACAGGGGTTGGAAAATCACATTTAGTAAAATTATTTGCAAAAATTTTAGGAAAAAAATTGCATATTTTTGAATTAAATAAAGACAATCAAATATCATTATTAACAAAGTGCTATATCTTTAATGATTATGATCAAAATGAAATCAATGATATTAATCATATGCTTGATGGGATACAACCTCAAATAGGGAATATGCCTTTTGATAAAAGATATGCAGAAATTATAAAAAAAGAAGAAGAATTGAATAATGAACAACATTCAATTTTAAAACAACTCAAAGAAAAATATAATTTATTCAATAATAGATTTAAATCTAAAGAATCGGATTTTTTAGAAGCAGTTAAGAATGGAGAATGGGTTTTATTGGATGGAATAGAAAATGCTCCTTCTTTTATTGCTGAAAAAATAGTAAGTCTTTGTGGGGATAATCCAGAAATAAATATTTATGAAAAAGATTTAGCTCCTATAAAACCTGGAGAAGGTTTTCATTTATTTATAACTTATAATCAACAGAGAACAAATCATAATAATTTATTACCAAAATCATTATTAGATAAATGCTTATTATTTAATCTAAAATCATTTCAAGATGATTCAACTAATATATCTCAAATTATATACGGCTTTTTAATAAATCTAAAGATTGATTTAAAAAATATTAATATAATTTATGATATCGCCTCAAGATTATCTCATATACATATATGTCTTCAAAAAGCAATAAATAATGAATATAATGAGTCTATTTCAGAGCGTACTTTGATCAATTATTGCAAAACTTTGAATAAAGATTGTTTGCCTTCAAGTATTAAAGAAAATTTATTATATTTCTATTTTCCATCAGTTAGTAAAAAAACAAAGGAAGAGATAATTAATTTAATAAATTCTGAAATTTTGGCCCCAGGAATTAAGTATGATTCCTCAGCTACTAATTATATTTATGAATGCAAAGATTCTTTAAATATATTAAATAGTTTATCAAATGAAATTGAAAATGAAGAATTTCATAAGTTTTTGAATATATTTTTAAGTTCTATATTAAATATAAAATTTAAATATATCAATGATTTTATAGAAAGTATTAATATGCATATTGAAGTAAAAAAGCTTAATAATGAAAAAGTTTCTTATTTAATGAAGTTTATTAATTTTTTAATAAATATTAATAGTGAATTACAGAATCAAAATAATATAAATGCAAATAATCTTAAATTAAGAGATATGCTCAATTTCATTAATATTAAAAAGCTTTTATTATTCGAAGAATTAAATAAGGAAAACTTATTTTCTTGGAATTGGATAAATATTTCAAGCATAAATAATGATATTTTTGCAATAATTCAAAATTTATTTGAAAAAAAAAATTTAGAAAGTTTAAAAGAATTTATTAAAGAATTAAGTAATAATATTAATTCAATCCCAGAAATAATTAAAATTTTTCCTTATTCTCAATTCAAAAATTCAAAGCTTTTTTTAATCAATTCATTTTTAAAATGTATTATTGAAAAAGCATCTGTAAATAAAATTAATTTTAAAATTAGAATAAATAATGGAGATTTATATGATTTTAAATTTATTGAAAGAGATAATAAAATATTTAATTTAATCTTAGATTTAAATATAAATAAAGATAATAAAATAATAATTACTGAAAATACAGAAATTAATAGTAAAAAAAATAAAACGTTAAAAAAAAAATTCAATGAAAACCAAATAAATAATATATATGTTAGATTTATTGAACAAGTTTTTAGTTCAAAAGAAATTAAAAAAAAATATATGGAAACCTTTATAAAAAATGCGCTTCTTATGGCAGATGATAAAATTAAATTAAATTTAAAAAATTATAGTTTACAAACATTTTTTAAATCCGATAATAATATGGCTATAAATTGCTGGTCAATTTTATTTTTAAATAACACCAAATTAAATTCTTTTATTTTAAACAATAAGGATATAAATATGGAATTTGAATTATTTTTTACTATAGAAAAGGCATATAAAAAATTAATAGTTAAGCAAAGTGAGGAATTTAATGATTCAAAAGACAAAATAATAAAAATAACAAGACTATTATATCGAATTTCGGATAAAACAAAATATTTATATAATCTTCTAAATGATAAAAATTATATATTAAATATGAATCTAAATTCTACTAAAGAATATAGTTTTATAATAAAAGAAATAAGTGAAGAAATTTTATTAATTAATGATATTCTTAAATTAATAGAATTTAATAAGGATATATTTGTTAAATATAATAAATTATTAGAAATTGAATTATCAAGATTGAAAGATAAGCAAGATAAAATGAAAATAGAAAATTATCAAAAAAGTTTAATTAAAAAATTAGAAAATTTATTGAAAGATGATGTAATAATTCAAAATCTAAAATTGGAAATTAATAAGACAAATACCTTTGAAGGCTTGCAAAGGTTCAATGAACTTATTAATAATTATTTAATAAGATATAAAGGAAAAAATAATAATAATAAATTAAAAATATTTTCAAAAGATGATGATATTGTTTTAGATGATATTAATAATAATTATGCAAAATTGATAGATTTATTATTGAAATATTCGGAAATTAAAGATTTATGTGATGATATAGTGAATAATCAAAATAAAAAATTAATTTCTCTCCAAAAATTATTTTCTTTAATTGATCGTAATTATACAGATATTTTTATGAATATTTTTTTAGATTATATCAAGAATGATAAATCCCAAATAGAAAAAGAAAAAAAAATTATATTAAGTCTTATATACTCAATGCTTGCTCAAGAAATTGTAGATAAAGGATTAGAAGATAATTTTATTGATCTTACTAATTTAATAAATAATTCATATAATATTAATAATTATGGAAAAATGGATTATAATTGGTGCTGGAATATTGAAATAAAATATGAATTTGATTCAAAAATATATATTCCAGAATTAAATAATTTATCATTTTTATTTTTATTTATAAGATTTAAAGATTTGATTAATTATGAAAAAACAGAAGGAACTTTAATTAGAGATGATGATCTATTTATTGAATTTAAAAAAAATTTCAATTATTTAGAAAATTTAGATTTAAAAAAATTGGTTTTGGAAATTGGAAATATAATATTATCTTATTTTAACTCTAAGACATCAAAAAATTTAAATTCTCTTTCTAATACAATTAAAGATGCAATAAATCGCAGCAGCAATGATAAAACAATTTTAGAAAAATTTTTAAAATATAAAAAATTATTTTTAGAAACAAAATACGAAAAATTAAAATTTAATGAATTAGAAATAAAGGACCAAAGAAAAAAATTGTTTACTACTGAATACCCTTCTTTAATCAATTTTTTGAATTATAATTATACTATTTATAATAAATTAATAAATGAGCCATCAATATTCAATTTTAATCCTGAAGAAAAAACCAATGATCAATTTATACCTTTATGGCTTTTATGTTTAAAATTTTTGGCAAATAGTGGTAATATGAAAGTTTCATTTAAGACAATGGATGAACAGACTTTAGATATGGAAAAAGATTTAAGTGAAAAAATTATTAACTTCATTAAATCTAATAAACAATATAAGAATTTAGATTGGCTGTTATTAATATTACCTAATAATATACATATTATAGAAGAAGAATTTTCTGAAAGATTTTATCAATTTTTTAATAATTTATTAATCGATATTTCATATTTTAATGATAAAACAAGAAAAGAAATGTTTGGAGTGATTAAAAATTTTATTTTTAAAATTTTCGAAAAAACATTTATAGAAGGTATTAATTATTTAATTACAAAAGATGAAAATTTATTTATTATTGAAAAACAATTAAATGAGAAAATGCAAAATATCATAAGCATAAATTATAATAATTTTATAAAAGGAGAAAGCTTTAAACAATTATATTTACTATTAAAATCAAATATAGATCAGAATTATAAAAATTGCTTATACAATATGAAAAACAAAATTGAAAAAAATATATTAGAATTTGAAAATGTTGATTATGAATTCAAAAAAATAAAATTTATAAGAAATATATATCATGAAATGCAAGAAAATTGCAATATTTATAATAATATTTATAAATCTAAGAGTAAACATGAACTAAATAATGAATTATTAATAAATTTAAAAAAAAAATATAATATTGATAAATATATTAAATATAGAGATGCCTGGTATAATAATTCTAACAGTCATATAATTCAATATATTAATGAAGAAATATATATAAATAAATATTTAAATAATATAAAAATTAATAGAGAAGAAATTACGTTTCACCAAGGAGAAATTTCTAAAAATGATTTTTTATTTGAATTAAAGGAAATAATAAATATAATAACTGATTCTTTTAATATCCTAGATTCCATTAATGAGAAAACAATTAGTAAAGGAATTAATAATCTAAGAAAATGCAAAAATAGTATCGAATCTAAATTATATATATTTCAAATATATATTAAAAATAAAAAAAATTTTGAAGAAATTTCATCTGAAATAAAATCTAATTTAATTGAAGATGTTCAAACAATTAAAAGTGAAATTAATAATATCATTGACAAAATTAATGCTTTTCTTGAAGAAGCAAAACTTCCTTTGTCTAATATTGAGGATAAGTTATGGCTAAATGAGATAATAAAAGAAATATATATCGATATTCCAAAAATTCCTAAAAATTTTGATATATCCTATATTTATCCAGGAACTAAAGATGAAATTTCAATAAAAGAAGATTTAAAACAAAATATACCTTATTATTTCATTAATGAACAAAATATTGAGGGATATGATGAAATTCATTTTGATTTAGGAAAAGTTAATTATTATGATTTAGAATATAAAGATATTTATTTTATTTCATTAGATAATAAGATTAATATTCAACTAATTGAAGATACAAAGGAGTTCAAATTAATAAATAATAATAAATTATATTTATTACAATATTATATTCCAAAAAAGACAAGGGAAGAAATTGAACCAATTACAAAAAATGTTATGTTAAAATTATCTTATAATCAAATGACTAAAAATATAAAATATTGTATAAAATTTTATTTAGAAGTTTTACGAATGTATATAAAATGTGAGGAATATAAAATGAAATATTTAGGAAACAATATTTTCCTATTAAATACTTCTAATCTATTTATCGGAGAAGAAATTAATTTTAAAATAAAAACTAATCTATTTTCAAAAAATTTTAAAACATTTTTCGAAAGTACAAAAAATAATAGAGCTTCTAAACCTAAAAAAATTGAAAAAAATGATGGATTTTCTATAAAAATAAATACAGATAGTATTGATGATATTTTGAGCTTTTATATAAATATTTTAATTGGCAGATTATTTAAATTTCATATTAAAATAGAAGCCAATATTAGGAAAATGTTTAATTATGACTTTAAAATAAAATATAAAGATATGAATGGTTTTGTATCCCAAAAAATATATTGCCCATTAGACACTGAAGATTTTGAATTGTATATATTAACAAATTATAACAGGAAATTTACTTATTCTATATATTTAGATAAATCACCTAATATAAACGATTTCAAAATATATGATGAAAAAAGGGAATTTTTTAATTTCACAAAAATAAATTTGAATATTAAATTACTCAAAAAAAAAGAAACTAAAATTGATATTTTTTCGTCCGTTTATAACATTAATAAAAAAATTACAATTATTTTTCAAAATTCAAAAAAATGCGAAAATTTTGGAATACAAAATATAGAAGAGCATCAAGATAATTCAAATTCTACTTATTTTGCCTTTGATTTAAATGAATTTAATGTAAAGGGAGTTAATGAAGAAAAAAAATTTACTGAATTTGATAATATAATTAAAGAAGAAATAAAAATCAAAAATATAGGAAATATAAAAGACATTAATATATCTAGCTTTAATTTTGAATTAATAAAACCACCATCAAAAACAATTTTAGGAATATATGAATTTTTTATCCAAATAAAGGAATTATCATTATTGATTCCAATGTTTTTAAAATCATGTAATAATATTAATAATAATAAAACGATTGAAAAACAAAAAGATATTACTAAAAAAAATTATTATTTAATGTATTTAATTTATAACTATTTGGATAATCAAAGGAAAAATCTTAAACATTATTCATATAAAAATTTTTTCTCAAAAGAAATTACAGAATTTATAGTATTTTTTTCTCATTTAAAAGAAGTTGTTAATTTCCAAATAACAGAAAAAAAAAATAAAAAAAGTTATGAAAAAGAAGAAAAAAATATTAAGAATGAATATGATGGTGATATAATCAATCAAATAAAACAAATAAAACAAATAAAAAATAAAGTTGACAATGAATTAATTAAAGAAAATCTAAATAAAAAAATAGATCAAAACATCACTGAGGTGAAAAAAAACGATAATAATAAAAATAAATCAAATAAAAAAAAAAATGAAAAGATTTTTGAAAATCCTACTCCAAAATCTCAATTTGTTTCAAATAAGAAAAATGAAATAGAAGTTCTAAATAAAGAAGATGAAAAAATAGAAGAAAATAATAATCAAAATATCTTAAAAGATAATATAATACCCAAAATTCAAAATGAAACTATAAATGATTTTGAAGATGATACATGGAAAATAAATGAAATTAATAAAAATAAAGAAATTAATATAAATAATGATTATAATGAAAGTGATGAAGATATGAATTTATATGATAAAAAAAAAATTAATAAAGATATAGATGTCAATACAAAAGAAGAAATAAAAGAAGAATTAAGTAAAAATAAAAAAGCATTAACTAAAACACAAAGCTTTGTATATGAATTTGATGAGAACCAAGAATTGTGCGATTTTGAAGAAGAAAGAAAAAAGAAAAAAATTTCAAGCTTTAAAAAAAAAGAGACTAATGAGGATTTAGTTATATATCCAGAAAATAAATCAAAAGATAAAAAAAAATTACCATTTAGAAAGAAAAATAAATTTAATCATTTAATGAAAGTAATAGATAAAGATGAAAGGCATGATTTTGAAAATCAAATAAATAGCCATAATAAGAATGAAAAAAATATAGAAAAAAAAAATATTTTTAGAAATGCATTAGTAGGAGAATTAATTCAAACTTCAATATATTATAATCCAAAAAGACAAAGATTTTATAAAAAAACATTTGATAATGAAAAAAAAATAAATGATTTTCAATTACCTTTTGAAAATAGAGATCTATTCAATGAATTTGATGAAAAATTAATAGATAATATTTTTCAAAAAATTAAAGAAGGGAAAGAAATAAAAGATTATGATTTTCAAATTAAAAAGCCATTGATTCCAAATCATTTAAAAGATAAAATTATTCAAGATCAAAATATAGCTAAATATTTAATTGATAAATCTAAAATGTATATATATCAATTTTTTGTTCAAATATCTCAAACTATTTTAGATTTTTCTCAAATTGCATTTTGTTTTATTATAGATTGCTCTTTATATTTAGGAAATTTCAATAAATTTATAAATTTAATATTAGTTCTGTCAATGATAAAAATTATACATATGGTTAATATTAAATATTCTATTCTTCTCTGTGCAGATGATAATTTCAAAATAGAGCTTAAAAAATATGATGAAATTATATGTTTGGAAGATATAGTTGAAAAAATATATGAAGTATGCATTATAAGAAGATATAAAAATAATATTTTAAAATCTACTCAAATTGCAGTTGAATATATGAAATGTGAAAATATAGATAATAGAATTTTTTGTATATTTTCTGATAGTTTAGATGATAGTATAATTCAATTTTCTTATTGGAAAGAAAAAATTTTAATTGATAAATATAATTCATTTATTTTTTTCATTGAAACTACTCATAAATTAAAGGAAGAAATGAGGCCTATTATAACAAGAATGTGGAAAAATTTTGAAGAAAAGGCTAATAAAGAAGCTTGCTCTAAAATAAAATTAATTATGTTTGAGCAACAAAATTTCAGAACTATAGATATTTTTAAGGATATAAAAATATTTTTAAATGGAATAGAATTGAAAAATAATAACAATAATAAAAAGATAGAGCATCCAATAACTAATGAAGAAAATGTAGATCTAAAGCCTTTTAATGATACTCTGAATTTCCAATTTTTTAAAGAAAAAAATTCAATTATTTTTATAGATAAACCAAAACATCTTAATCCTTCAAATATCAGTAATGGTAATCTTTATGTTGAAAAATTTAATAAAAAGGAAATACCAGAAATTAGAGAGCATATTTCAAAAATATTGCAAATACCATTAGATAAAACTTTAATAGAATCAATTTTTTATCCAAATAAAGCCACCCAAAAGCAATTATCAACTAAGGGATCTGAAATTGATATTATGTCATTCATTTTATATTCTTTATGCCCTGTCCAAGAGCCAATGATTTATTTAGAAGAAAAAGGTGGAATGATTAGAGATTATTCAATAACTGTTATAATTGATAATTCAATGACATGCTTTGATGATATTAATTTTAAGCATTCTTATTTAACAATTATAAATCTATTAAAAATAATAAATTGTATGGCTATACCATCTTTTGATTTAATTATAACAGGAAAATATGGAAATCCAAGTAAAATATTACTTTTTGATAAACCTTCAATATATATTTTTAAAAATGATGAGTTTTATTATAATTTATTAAAAAATCTAAGTAATCCAATATATAATACAGATTTAAAAAAAGCTATTGAAACTGCATATACTATTAAAAAAAAGAAAAAATATGATAAAGAAAGTTATTTATTTGTATTAACAGATGGTTTAATTCATTATAAATATAAAAAAGAAATAAGAGAATATTCTAATCAATGCCAAATAATTGGCATGAAAGTCTTTGGAATTGGATTAGGTATATATCCTTTCAAATCCATAAGTAATTTATTTGATACTTTTATATATTCAACTAATCCTGAAAATCTATTAAAAGCAATAAGTGTTATTTTTGGTAAGAGTATTAAAACAGAAAAAGATTTAAATATTCTCATCTATGAAGAAAAAGAAGATATTAACAAGGAATTAATTGATTTATATGAAGAATTTGTACAAAATGATAAATTTATGTATGAAGAATTAAGAAAAGAATTAATGAACATTTGCCAAGGTGATGATGTCTTGAACTTATTTTGTCATGAAGAAATTACATCATATGATTTTAAAGATATAGAGGGACATAATATTGAAATAGGAAAAAATTTAGAAATATATAGTCCAAATATATTAAAAACACAAAAAATATTAATAGTAATGCTTTGGTCATATGATTTAAATCCAAAAGGAGAATCACCATATGTTGAACCAAAATATATAAATGAAAAAAGTGAAATAAATGGGTCATGCATCAAATCTGCAATAGCATTTTTTGGAATAGATGATTATGTTGTTATGGATTATGAAAACGCTATAAAAGAATTACTTAAAACAACTCAAAATAATGAGTGCATTTATTATGCGGTTTGGGTCTTTTGTGGACCTCAATATCCTATATTACCTCCCATAAATGGTAAAGAAAATAAATCTAATCCTTATTTAGTAGAGGAATTTATAAATGTTTTAATTGAATTTTGGACAAATGGAGGTTCACTTATATTCTTAGCTGAAGGAGATCCATTAAATTTTCAAGTTAATTTATTTTTAGAGAAAATTGATTTTTCTAAAAATGAAAAACCAAAATTTAGAATTTATGGAGATTATTTAGGAGATAATGTTTTAAAACAGGATAAAACTGGAAAATTAAATGAATTTGGAGTCTTCGATAAAAGCAAAAAAAAAAGTATATTCAATGGAATAGAAGTACAAAGGCAATCTTTATCTCATAATTTAGCATATATATATGAAGGATATAGTATATCATTTGCAGTTGATGAAAATACAAAAGAAAGATTAACAATAAATGAAAAAGAAAAGCTTAGCCCTTTTAAACCTTATTCAATAAATACTGAAGGAGGAATAAGTACATTAATTTATGAAGCGGATCAAAAAGGAAGAGGAGATATTATAATTGATTGTGGATATACAAAATGCTTCTTAAATATGGAAAATACAGGCACATTTAGGTATATCCAAAATATTGCAGCTTGGACTGCAAGACCTGAAATTAATTTTATTATTAATAAAAAAAATCCATGGGAATGGAGACCAAAAGGTCTTAATTATAAAGTAAATTTCAATTCTTATTATAACGGTTATCTAAAATTTGGAGAAATTAATAACAATATAAAAGATATGAAGATATTATTTGCTATTGATAAATCTTCCTCAACAGCATTCAAATTATATCATGATGAAGTAATTAAATTAGTAATTGAAAATTATAATGAAAAAAGAGGGGATATAATTTATATATGGGGCTCAAGATATAAAAAATTAAATAAAAAAGAATTCATAGATTTAATAGAAAATGAAGAAGATCTAGATTGCACATATCCAAAATTAATTGCAGATATTATTAATTTAGAAAGAAATAATAAATTCAAACATCTAATAATAATAACTGATGGAAATGTTGGTACAGAAGATATTTTAGAAACAGATCAAAAAATGGAAAAGATTAAATATTTTTTTGATTTTGTATCTGTTTATATAATAGGCGAAGAAGCAAATTTATCAATATCTGCTCCTTTTTGCAGAAAAACACCACATAAAGCTTATATGAAAAAAACTTTAGAAGATAAAGAATATATAGAAATCTCAACTTTAAATGAAGAAGATATTAAAACATTAAATGAAATAGAAAAATATGAAAATTATGATAATTTCATGAATAATTTTAATAAAATACAAAATGCTGTTCAAGCGAAATGTATAGGAGTTTTAAAAGATTCAGAATTAGAAAAAAAATTAGAGTCTTTATTTAGAAATATATTAAATAAAAATGCAATAACTGATATTGAATTATTTAATAAAAGAAAAGATATACTATTAGGTATGACAAGAGGATCTTTAAGTAAAGCTTTTACATTAGAAAGAATAAATGCAGCCATTAATTATATTGAAAGCTCTGATGATGATTCAAAAAATGAAAATTCTGAAAAAGATGAAGAAGATGAAAAAGAAAAAAAATATTCTTAATAATATAAGTTTAATGATAAATAAATAAAATAATTTTTTATTATAAATTAATAAAGAATCTATTCAAAGGGAGTTTTGGATTTGCCTCTAATATAAATAACCCTATCAAAACCATAATTTTACTGATTTTAAAACATCTTTTTTTATTTTTTTATTTTTTTATTTCAATTTGGGAATGGGGATTG
>JAJNAB010024960.1:0-16998 GCA_023783335.1 Enoploplastron triloricatum | reverse complement strand
CCCCATTATAATTTTTTATTAATATTAATTTATAATCTATTTTTAAATAAATTTACAAATTAAATTTATAAAACTAAATTAATTTTTTTTCATTTATCAAGAAATAAAATTATATAGAAACAATTCAAATTAATTGTAAAACATGAATTCTTAAATTTAATATTTAATATAATATATAGACTTAATTATCAAAATAAGAATTTCAAAATTTTTTAATCGTTTTTATTTTTTACTAAATTTTTATAAGTTTTTCTTTGAAAAGTTGTTGTTATTAAAATGCTATTATTTTCATTTGCATCCAGATATTTACTAATTTCATCCTCATTTTCTTCTTTATTATCTTGTTCTTGCCCATTTTCTTTTATTAAGGGAAATTCAGTAAAATGAACCGGTGATACATAATTTAATTTTTGTTTTCTATTTTTTTCTTTTTGAAGATCAGTTACAATTTGATACATAAATGAATTCATCCTTATTATTTCATCATTTGCATTTGGATCTTTCTTTTTTTTAAATCTTTCCATTTGTTCTTTTATATATTCATCAAAAGCATCATCGTCTAATTTTTTCAACTTTTTTATTTCATCAAAAAATTTTTTAATTCTAATTTTTTCCAATCTTTCTTCTTCTTTATTTCTTTCTCTTTTTAATCTTTGTTCTTCTTTAAATTTTTCAAAAGCTCCTGGGGTGGTATCTCTTAGCATTGGTAATCTATATTTTATTGAAGCTTTTTTATGCTTTATCCTTACTCTATTTTTTTCTGCTTCACTATCTGTACTTATATGTAAATCATTAAAACTTTCTTCATCTGAGTAATTTCCGTTTTTTTTCTTCATTTTTTTATTATTTTCTCCTTCTTGATTTTCTTCCTCTTCTTCATTTCCTTCTTTTTCTTCTTTTTCTTCTTTTTCTTCTTCATTTTCTTCTTTTGGAGGATTTAATATATCTAGCACTTCTTGCTTTATTCCTACATTTACTTTTTTTTTCTTTTTTTTAGAATGAGAAGTATTATCATTTATTATTTTTTTTTGATTCTTTTTTTTCTTTTTTTTTGGCTTTTTTTCTTTGTTCTCATCTTTAGTTTTTTTTCTTTTTCTTTTTCTTTTTTGTTTATGCTCTTTTTGAATATTTTCACTCTCTTCTTTTTCTTCTTTTTCTTCATTTTCCTCATTTTCTTCTAAGTCTTCTTCATCTGAGTTTAAGTATTCATTTTCATTATCAGAAATATTTTCACCATTTTCTTCTTTTTCATTTTTTTCATCTTTTTCTTTTTCTTCATCACTTTCTTTTTCCTCTTCATTCTCAAATTCTTCTTCACTTTCAATTTTTTCGTTCTTTTTGGGCTTTTTATTTTTTTTTCCTTTCTTTTTTTTCTTCTTCTTTTTTACATCTTTATTTATATTTATTTTTTCTTCATTTTGTTCTTCTTCCTTATCTCTATTTTTTTTATTAAAATCAGCATTTTCATCATCTTCTTCTAAGTTATCTTCTTGTTGTTCTTCGTTGTCCTCATATTCTTCTTCTTCTTCATTTTTATTAATATTTTTTTGATTGTCTTCATCTTTATTCTTTACTTTTTTATTTTTTTTATTTTTATTCTTTACATTTTTATTATTTTTATTCTTTTCTTTTTTATTTTTTTTATTTTTATTATTTACTTTATTATTTTTTTGATTTTTATCATTATCATTATTTTCTATATTTTCTTCATTAACCTGTTCTTCATCCTCTTCATTTTCTTCTTTCTCTTTATCCTCTTCAATTTCTTCATCCTCTTGAGATTCTTTTTCAATTTCTGCCTCATATATATTTTCCTCTTTTTTTTCCAATTTTTTATTTTTTTTCTTTTTTTTAATATTTTTACCTTCTTTTTTTGTATTATTATTTATTTCATTTTTAGTTTTCTTCTTCTCATTATTTCTTTTATTTTTATTTTTTTCCTTTTTTTCATTACCTTTAATATGTTTTATAATATCTTTGTTTTTATTATTTTCATTTTTTGTTTATTTTCATTATTTACATTTTCCCCTTCATTCTCCTCATCTTCATTCTTTTCATTTTCATATTCATATCCTTCTTCTTTTTCATCATCATCTATATCTTTTTCATCTTTTTCATAATATATAATTCCATTATTATTAATCTTTTTTTTCCCATTATCTTTTATAGTTTTTTTAACTGTTTTAGTATTTATTTTATTATCTTCTTTATCTTCTTTATATTCTTTATCTTCTTTAATTTTTTTATTTTCTTTATCTTCTTTACCTTCTTTATTTTCTTCATTTTCTTCATCTTCTTCATCTTCTTCATCTTCCTCATCTTCTTCATCTTCTTCATCTTCTTCTTCATCTTCTTTTATTTCTTCTTTTTCATTTTTAGAATTTTCATTTTTTGGTTTTATTGGTTTTTCCATTTTCTTTTTTGGTTTTAAATTTTCTCTATTTTTATTTATTTGTTGAATATTCCCTTGGGAATTATCATTACTTTTATAATTAGAATTAGCAGAATTTAGTATTTTTTGATTATTTTTTATATCTCGAACTTTTAAGTCCTTTTTATTATTTTTATTATCTTCTTTTTCTTCTTCTTTAGCATTTAACATATATTCTGAGTATGCTTCTTCTCCTAAATTTTCTGCATTTTGCATATTTAGATCAATAATATTAATTTTATTCTTTTTTTTATTAGTTTGTATTTTTTTATAATTATTTCTGACTTTCATAAAATTATTTTCTGTGGTTTGTTCATTATAATTATTATTATCATTAATACCTTGATTTCCAAAATTCATATAAATATTTTTAATACTTTGACTATTAATATTATTATTAATTCTATTATTATTAATTCTATTATTATTATTTTGATTATTATTAATTCTATTATTATTATTTTGATTATTATTAATTCTATTATTATTATTATTTTGATTATTAATATATTGAGCATTAATATCTGTATTATTAATATTATTCTTCTGAACATTATTTATAATAATATTTTTTGAATTAATATTATTTAAAGGCTCTAATCTTCTAGTTTTTTTTTTATATAGATTAGGGGAAGAATTTTTAGAATTATTTATAGATTTTGAATTATCAGCATTTTCTGTTATATGGCTTCTAATATAATCTTTAATAGATTGACTATTTTTATTTCTCATATTTTTTTTATTATCTTTATAATTTTCATATCTATAATATGGCTCAAATAAATTATATTTTTGATAATAAATATCTTCATCTTCTTCTTCTTCTTCTTTATCTTCTTCTTCCTCTTCTTTACCATCATTTTTCTTTAGTATTTCTTTTTTATCAATATTATTATTTTCCTTTTTATATCTTGTATTTAAAGAGGAATCAGTATTAGTTTGTACTGATATTTTTTGTACTATATTTTTCTCACTTTGATTTTCCTTTTGTAAATCATTTTTGCTTTTATTATTATTTTCATTAGAAGAGTTATTTTCTTTTTTATATAATAGATTATTTTTAACGGATTTAGAAATTAATTTATTTTTTTTTCTAATTATTTCTAAATCAACACTTTTACTATTAATATTATTATTTAAATTATTATTCAATTCAATATTATATATTTTATTTTTATTTTTTTCATTATTGTCTATTTTACATTTATTTACTTCATTATTTTGTATTTTATTTTGATTTAATTCACTGTCATCTATTTGATTTATTTTTTCTTGATCTTTCTCATTTATTCTTTCTATTAACTTTTCTATTAATTTTTGCTTAATTAGTTTTTTTTGTATATTTATTTGATTATCTATATCATCTTTTTTACTTTTTTTTTCACTATAATATCCATTTTTTTCACGGTTTTTTAAATACTTTCCAAATTTATTTCTTACAATTCTCATATTCATTGGCAGATCTTTTTCATCCATTTTTGATTGTCTCCTAAAAAAAAATAATGTAGATAAAGTATTGACTTCATCAATTAACAGATTTCTTATAAATTTAATAGAAGCATTTTTATTCAAAGGATTTACTTCATCTATATATCTTTGTATAACATTAGAAATTGCCCATTCAAAAAATACATTATGAATTATTAAATTATGAGAATTATTTTGATTCATGATTTCATCACTTTCAATATGGCTACTAGTTTCAGTTATTGAAATTCTTCTTTTATTAATATTTTTAATATTATCATTTTTCTGAATATAATTCACCAATAAATCATCTGATTTTAATTTTTGTAATTCTTTAGTTCTATTCAAGAATTCTAATACCATTTGATCTTCAACCATTTCATTCATATTTTTACTATAAACTTTAAATTGATTAAGTTGCTTTTGATATTCTTTATGAATTAATATTTTAGTAGCTTCATTAATATTCTTTTTTCTTTCAAGATATATTATATTTAGTTTAGAACTGCTATTTGATATTTTATTATTTTTAAAGGAAGGATCTTCTTGGAAAATAATATTATTAATTGCTATTTTCCTTGTTTTAGGACTAATTCTATGACGAATTTTTGATTTTTCATCTTCGATTGGTTTGTGGTAAGTAAATGAATTATCTGAGGTTGGAATATTTCCTAATATATATGGAAGTTTGTCATTTTGCTTAAAATTAAGATTAATTTTTGGTACTTTTGTCAAAAAATTCGGTTTTTTAACTTTTTTTTCTAAGGTATAATTTAATTGGTAATTTGGAGGAGTATAATTGCTTATTTCTAAATTTAAAGGTTTTTTTATTAAAAAATCATTTTTCTTTTTAGGTGAATCATTTATATGATATAAATCATAAAATTTATCATCATTTTCAATTGGAATTAATGAAATTAATCTTCTTAAATTATTACTCATTTTTCAATTTATTTTATTTTTTATATTTTGTATTTCAATTTGGCCTAATTCTTTTTTTTCATATTTTTTTTGAAAATCATATAAAATATCATTATTAATATAATTAAATTTTTCATCTTTATATATAACCTTTCTTATACCGATATCAATTGATATAAATTTTTTGATTCCATAACATATAATGTTTCCTAAGCTTTTTTCAATTTCTTCATAATCGAATATTATTTTTCTATAATTATCGTCATAAATAATATTATTTTCTTTATCAAAATTATATTCTTTATAAGAATTAGAAATAATAATTTCTATGAATTTATCTTCAGAGCATAATTTTGGAATATCTAATTCATTTGCTTTTTGAACATAAATTTCACCTAAATGACTCGATATATTTTTGTGAATTTCTGATTTTGTTATTGCAGATATAAATTCATTTTGCCTTTGAATAAAAGAATTATAAATTCCAAAAAGGGGATTATTAGCATTATTAATAATAACAAAATTACTTATAAGATAATTTTCATAATTATTTTCATCTAATTTCTCTATATTTTCTTTAATCAAGAAATTGTAATTAGAAACATATTTTTGTAATTTTTCATTATATTTATTAACTGTTAAAATTGAATATTTTATAATATTTTCTTTTTCATCTATTAATTTAATTTTGTTTATATCTTTTTTTGTTTTTTTATAATTTTAAAATAATCCAATATTATATTAGAAAAATCATTTATTGAAGGTAATTTTTGCAATATTTCTATAATATTATTATTGCTAAGTAATATATTTAATAAAGGATATTTATTTTTATCCTTTATTTCACGATTAAATTTTTCTTTTAATAATTTTTTACTTGGATATTCGGCAAAAAGCATAAAGTTGCTTATAGCAGATTTCTCTTTAACTTTATCCATAATAGAGGAAATTGCATTTGAATCATAATTATCTCTTAAATATTTATAATCATTTATGAAAGATATTAAAGAATTTTTATCTTGATTACATTTTTTATATAATATTTTAAAGATATAAATATGTAAAATTTTTTTAGATTCTGACAAATCTTTATCTAAATTTAATCTTTCTCTTATCTCATTAAAAATATTATATTCGCATGAATTTTTGCATTCATAAATAATAGTTGTATAATAATTCAAATATTGCTTAATATATGCAATTGAAGTTAATAATTTTAAATTATTACTTTTATAATTATCTTGGAAATACTGGTAAAAATTTATAGCATGTTCAAGTGAATTTTGGCCTAATAATTTTTCATATTTTTCTTTCTTTAATAAATTTTTATTTTCCTTCTTACTAAAATAATAATTTTCATAATAAACTTCAAAATAATATAATATAATTTCGGATAATAAATTATTATTTGAATTAATTAAAATATCATTTATTTTATCTTCAATAAAATTTCTATCTTCATCAAATTTTAAAATATTTTTTAAATTATTAGATTCAAGCGGATTTTCTTTTTTTATGCTAGGCTCTAAAATAGATCCTAAAAATGACAAAGAGTACTTTATGAATTTATTATTTGATAAAAACAAATGGATTATTGATATAATTTCATTTTCATTATTTATTTTTATATTTTTTTGAGTTTGTTTAATGAATAAATTAATCATAATTCTATAAAAGTTATTTTTATCTAAGTTTATTTCTTTTATTGTTTCTATTAAAACCTCATTTATATTGATATTATTATAATAGTTTAAAATTATTTTTCTTTCTTTTTCTAAATAATTTAAAGACCATTCCAATAAAATATTGCAATTTTCATTTTTCACAATTTCAAGAAAAATTTCAATATTTTTAATAAATAAACTATTTTTATTAATTGAGAGCATAATTCCAATGTGCTTATTCAGAATTTCAATATATTTCACTTTTTGTTCTCCAAAAAAATAACTAAACTTTGATTCATCACTAATTGCATCTATAAATGATTCAAAAACTTTAAATAAATAATATTCCTCGTTAATAATTTTATCATGGTAATAATTTCTTTTGGTATTTATTGATATTGTCATAAATTTTTTAATAAATTCAGGAATTATTTCAATAAAATCAATCGAAATTAGTAAAAGTGTTTTTATAAAATCTTTATTTTTCTCTAAAAATAAAATTATTTTAGCAAGTTCATTATCAAATTTTGATTTATTTTTTGTTAAGTTTTCAAAATAAACTAATTCTAAATTATTTTGATCTATTTCATTATTATCCAAATTACAAATTTGAATTATTTTATCGAGGAAATAAATTATTTTATCTCTATTTTCTTTTGTATTAACTTCTAATACTATAGAAATATAATATAAAAGATAATCCTTATATAGATAAATTAATTCTTTATTATTTTCATTTTTTAATATTTGTTTGATTTCATCTATAGATAAAATTTCTTCTTTTAAATTTATGTTATTCTTAATTATATTATTTAATTTTTTATAATATATAAATAAACCTGGCAAATTAAATCCAAAATATATATATTTTATTCCATTATAATCCTTTGTTCTATCAAATTTTGATAATTTATTAACAAAATTATCTTTTATTTCTTCTTTTGATAAATTAGAAAATAATGAAATTGATAAGGAAAGATCATCTTCTAAAAAATTAATTAATGCCTTCAATGAATTAATAATTATTTCTTTTTGCTTTTCTATAAATAAATTGATAAAATCATTTCCTTTTTTATTATTATTATTTATGGTTTGCTCTAAAACTTCATGAAATAATTTTTTTATATCGATTTGCTTTTTTAGCTTATCTTTTAATAAATTTAATATGTTATTGTTATTATTTTTTAAAGAATTTTTAATTTTCTCAACATTTTCAATGTTATATCCATTTTCATTTTTAATTTTTAAATTTATTTGATCAAAAGTTTCATCGATTAAATACTCCATAAATTTCTTATTATTAATAATTGAGCATTCATTTACATTTTCTGTTAATATATGAATATTTATTTCTTGATATTTTGTATTTAAATTATTAATGAATTGATAATTATATGAGCAAAATAAATCAGATATATTTTCTTCATTACTATTTGAGTTATTATTTTTTTTTAGAAAAATATTATCATCATTATCATTATCATTTTTAATTATATTTTTATTATTATTTATATTATAATCATTATTTATATCATAATTATATTCATCTTTTATATTTCTTGATTTATATATAATAAATAAAAATATTTTATCTTTGTTATTATTTTTAATATAATCATCTATAATTTTTTTAATTTTTATTAATAAATATTTCTTTTTTTTATTTTCTTCTTCATATTTTAGTATAAATAAATTATAAATATTACACTTAATTTTATCAATAAAAGAATCAATTTCAATATTTTCATTTAAATCTAATATTAAAGTTTTATCTGTAGAGAACTCCTTGTTAGGTATTTTATAATTATGAGAAAATAAATTATTTTTTTTATCTGAGAAAGTATAAATAACATTTTTAAATGAATTTTTTTCCAAATTTGTCAAATAAGATACTATATTATAATTTTTTTGATAATTTTCTTTATATAATGATTTAATAATTGACTTTCTTGAATCTCCTTCTATTATAAAATCTTTATAATTCAAAAAAAAAATAACTTCTTCTGAAAATAGTGAAACAATTTTCTCTAAAAAATACTCTATAGAAAACATAGATTTATGATTCATTTCAAAAATTAATATTTTGATTTTTTCTAAACTTAATTTTATTAAATGATTTTTCAAATTTAATATTTTATTATTTTTTTCAACTTTAATTAATTTATCTAAAGATTCATAACAATCATCTGCTATTTTCAATAATTTTGGTCCTAATAAATTATCAATTGATAAAATATGCTTTTCAAATCTATTTAAAAATGGCTTATCTTCATAGTTTATATATTTTTCCTCTACCAAAACAATTATTCTAAAATTATCATTAACATATAATAATGATTGCTCATTTTCAAAAGATATTTTAGTAAACTTTTTTGAATTTCCATACTGACTGAAATTTTTATTAAATAAATCATATAATGAAGGATATAAGATTTCTAAATTTTTTAATATTAATATTATTTGTTTTTTCATTAATAACTGAATTTTCAATAATAAATTTAAGACTCCTTTTTTTTTGTTTTCATAATCATTTAAATCATTATCTGAAAGTATTTCATACTTTTTGTTTTTTTCTTTTAAAATATATTGCAATAAATATTCATTTATTTGATTATTTCCTATTAATAATAAATATCTATTCTGAAAATTACTATTTATATTCTCATTTATACAGTCTATAACATTATAATTAATATTGATCTTTTGTTTTTGCTCTTCTATTTCATTTTTATCAAAGTAATTTTCTAAAAATTTTTCATTCATTTTCTCTATTGAATACTCAGTACCACCAAAATTTTTAATTATGCTTTTAAAAGCATAGTTTAAATAATCATCTATATTAAATTCTTCATTAGATTTTGAATATTTTTCATTAATATTATAAAAAATATCTTTTATTAAATAATAAAAATCACGAAATCCATGAAAATCTTCTATTCCTTGTTGAGGTTGATAATTATAAATATAAAACTTATATGAATTTGAAATTGAAATTATTAATTTTTTACTTTTTATTTCAATTTCTTCATTAATGTTATTAGCGATTTCTTTTGCTGTTTCTATTATATAATCAATGTCAGGCTCTTCCACTACAATATTAATGGCTCTATTCATTTTTGAAGCATCAAGTGTCCAATTACTTATTCCAATAAAAGATATTTTGTTTTTTTCTTTAAATTCTAAATTTTTATCTAATTCAGAGTGTAATACCTTTAGGGGATTATTTTCACTTTCATCGGCTATTCCCATCTCATCCATAAAAACTAAACTATTTACTGAATATTTATTTTTTTCTAATTTATTTCTGGCTCTATTAAATACTTGTTGAACACTTTCTGAAGTACTAGTTAAAGAGCATTGGTAAAAAGAAGGAATAATTTCATTGTAATCTTTAAAAAATTTATTTGTTGATAATTTTCCTCTCATTGCATCTAATAATAATTTTACACTTAATGATTTACTTGCTCCTGGTTTACCACATATAATTAGAGGCTCTTTATTAATTAAGCAAATGAATTCACAAAATAAATTTTCTCTTAATGCTTTATTTTTAGCATAACCTTTTTTTCCCTTTAGTATTTCATCTGTAATGAATTTACTTTCTCTTTCAGATATTTCCTTAAAATTTAAGTCTTCAATTTTTTTGATTTCTGATATATAATCTTCTCTTAAACTACTTGTAGGAAGTCTTAAATAATAACAAAAATATAAACTTAATATAATTGAATCTTTTTGCCTTTGTATTAAAGATAAATTAATTTTTCTTTTTTCTAAATAATTGCAGAAGAAATTAAATATTTTTCCAAATCTATTTATTTCTCTTAGACTTACAGAAGATATGTCACTTTTTTGTTTAATGAAGAAATGACTCTTTTCTATTAATTGTTCTATTAAACCAAAAAATTGGTTTTGCCCTATTATTTTTTGAATCATTTTTTCAATGTATTTTTTAGTTGTTTCTATTGTCAAATCTTTAAAATCCAATATATAATTTAATAATGAAAAAGGTAATGGATTGACAGTATAGACTAATCTTCTTTTTTGTTTATTTTTTAAATTTAATCCGAATTGCAATTTTTGATTATCTTTATTTAATATTCTATAAGGATTGCAAGCGCAAATGATAATAAACCTGTCTGGTATTTTATATAATTCTCTACATTTTTTATCACACATAATCTGTTTAATTAACCCTAAAGAATTACAAGTATTTATTTCATCAAAAAATATAATAATTTTTCTAGTTGTAATTTTTTTTTTAATAGTTTTTTCTATTTCATTTTTATTATATTTTTTATAACCTTCTTTTAAAATAATAGGATATTTTGCATCATAATACCATCTTTTCAAAAAAAACATTTCATTTCTTTCATTTTGTTTTTCCTCAAATTCTTCATATTTTTCATCTATATCTTTTTGGTAATCTTCATTAAATATTTTCATAAGCTTTTCTATTTGCTTTTTTTCTCTTTCTTCGTTTTCTATAATAGTTTTCCCAATAAATTTACTAATATCTATATCTGTTATTCCTGAATGAAATTTTAGAGTATACATATTATCTAAATTATCCAAATTTTGGCCATATAATAAAGAAAACATTTCTAATAAATGTGTTTTACCACATCCAGTTTCCCCCATTATAATAGTTGGTATTCCTGCTCTAATTCTCATTATTAATAAAATCATTTTTATAAAATTATCTCTTGTGAAAGCATAATTAGGAAATTTATTTTTAACTATTTCTTTAATATTATTTAATTCTATATCATTATCAGTGATTATTCTTAATATTTCAGTTAATAATTCTTCTTCTTTTAATTCTATAGGTGTTTTTATTTTAGATCGATTATTATTACCAAATAATTTATTTAAATACTGAAAATGCATATTAATTTGCTTTAATTTTTCATCATTTTCATTTGTTGCTATAAGTGAAAAAAGAATTCCATTATTATGAAAAGCTAAAATACTAGGATTTATGTTATCATAATCAATTATAGAATTTTGAATTTTATTTTGTAATTCTTCAATAAATTCATTATATTTATTTTCTCTTTCATTATTATATTTAATATTATATAAATCCTCAATTTTTTCATTTATTATACTATCAAAAGGACTAAATGTGAAATATATTGAATTTTTAATTAAAGAATCAACTATATTTTTTCGTAACTCTTGGAAATATTTAGGTACTATATTATCTTCAAAAATTGTTGGGTTTAAATGATCACATTCTAAAAACTTTTTAAATTCACTTGATAAAAAATCTAAAAATATTTTTTTTTGATAAAAATTTGGTTTATAATGTTTTTTATTTTTGATTACTTCAATGTTATTAATTAAGAAATAATTAATTAATTTATTACACTCTTTTTCATCAATATAATAATTAAAATTTAGATTAGGATTTATAATTTTTATTTTTTGATTATCAAATATTTTTAAGATTATTGAAACAATTTTTATTTTTGAATCTATTATGCAATTATTATATTTATATTCTTTAATAATTGGTAAATCAGTTTGAGATTTTATATTTATTCTTTTTTCAATAGGAATTAATTTTAAAATTTTATATTTTTCCAAATAATTAAAATAAGTATTAGGTAATTCTATTTTGATTACTATTTTTGAATTATAAAAATTGCAGTTGAATAATTTTTCATTATATCCATAACATTTAAATAATAAAAAACAAAATAAAAATTCCTTTAATATATTTTCACATTTACTGTCTGATAAATCAATATGAATAATATTTTCTTTGATTTCATCTATTATTATTTCCTTTCTTAATCTATCTACTAAATAATTCCTTGTTAAGTATCCTCCAATTGGAAAATAAATATAATTTTGATTTTTCTTAATATTACTTTTGATATATTCTGTTTTTCCAGCTCCACAAATATCCGAGCATACAATACTTATTTTATTTTCTGATATTTTTTCTTTTATCTGAATTATCTGATTTTCATTTTCATTATTATATTCAAAAAATTCATATTTTTTTAGATTTTCAAAAATTATCTTTTGATTTTTGTCTGAAAATAAAATTAAAAAAATACTTTTATTTTTCTTTTTATTAATAAATTCATTAATATATGAAAAAAGGGAATTTATTTTAATATTATTTATATTAGAATAATCCTGAGCTAATTGAAATATTAATACAAATAAAGATTTTGATTTACATTTTATTACTCTAAATAAAAAGCATAATATTTCCTCTTCATGCGTTTCATTATTATAGAATAATAAATTTGATAACAATGGAGCATTTCCAGTTAGTGAATAAAAAATATTTATACAATCATATTCATATTGATTATCAAAAAATCCTTT
Source organism: Enoploplastron triloricatum (assembly GCA_023783335.1). Classification (NCBI taxonomy): domain Eukaryota; phylum Ciliophora; class Litostomatea; order Entodiniomorphida; family Ophryoscolecidae; genus Enoploplastron; species Enoploplastron triloricatum. The sequence goes on along the minus strand of JAJNAB010024960.1, from coordinate 4,170 downwards.
GATATATATACTTGTATTATCATATTCTTTGTTGGCTATTATTTTATTTTTTATATATAAATTTTCTTTATTTATTTTATTATTTTCAAAAATTTTATTAAAATAATCAGAAATAGTTTCTAATTGTTCTATAAAATTATTCTCATTTTTAATAATTGCTTCTTCATTAAAATTTATAATATAATTATTAAAATTATAAGGAATAAAATTTTTAATATCATCATATTTTTTATTTTTTATTTGCTGATATAAAAAAGAAAATTGCCTACCAAAAAAAAAAGGAATTATTTCATTTTTAGAATATTTTTGCTTAAGAATATTTTTTTCATTTGCTTCTTTAATTTTATATTCTTTAATAATATCTTTTAATAATCTCTCCTCATTCATATCAATTAAATTTTCATCCTTTATTATTAGTTCAAAATGCTTATTATGCTTATATAAAATATCTCTTTCATTATTCAATAAAGAAATAAAAATAATAATATCATTATTAATATCAATAATATTTTTAAAATTTTTATAATACTTATTATTAAAATTATTTTCATCGATTGAATGACTAACTCCAAAAAAACTATTTTTCATAAACTCTTTATAAATATTTAATATGTTGTTTTTATTATTGAATATAATATTTTTTAATTCATAAATTTGTTCTTTTTCATTATAATTTATATTAAATATAGAATTTTTAAGATTATCTATGAAGGTAATATATTTTGAATCAACTTTTTTCATATCATTAATTTTTTCTAAAAAACTATAATTATCCATATAATTAATTATTTCTGAATCTTCATTTAGTTTATTTAATAATCTTTTTATTAATTCATCACTAGAAATTTTTTTTAGTCTTTCAAAATAATTTTTTATATTCATTAAATCTATAACTTTTAATGTTAAATGCTCATTTTTATCGGAATCAATAATAAATTTTTCTAAATTTTCAAAAGAATTAATATTATTTTGATCAATAATCCATTTAATAGCATTAGGATATTGATTTAATGATTTTAAGAATTGAATTAATTTATCTCCTTTCTTCTCATTTTTTAATTTACCTCCTTTCTTCTCATTTTTTATATGAATATTAAATTTTATTAAAAATTCATTTTTCTTTTTTATATCTTCAAGACTTCTTTTTTTATTAATATTATTTAAATCTTCGTAAATAGCCTTAACATCATTAAAACTATTATCATTAATCTCTAAATTTTCAAATAAAATTTTTAGTCCTCCTAAAACTTCTTTAACTAATGAATATGAATTAAAAGTAATTATTTCATCAACCAAAATATCTATTTCTTCTTTTGTTTTTTTTGATTCATTCAAATAATCATTTAATAAAGATATTTCTTTTGTTAATTTATTTATATCATCTATATTTGCCAATTCTAAAATATTCTTATATTTCATTTTTTCCTCTATAGTAATATTTTCAAATAATTTTTTCAATTTTTTAAATTTTTTCTTGCTTTCAATCAAAATTTTTTCTTGATCCTGCTCTATTTCTTCAATCGATTTTAGTATTTTATTAAAACTTTTAGACTTAATATATTTAATATCTTCGCTTTTATCTTTATATTTTTTATAAAAATAATTTAATTCTTTTTTATATTTTTCATTATCTTTAGTATTTATATTATTATTTTCCAATTCTCGAATATAATTTTTTATTTTTGTATATTCTTCAAATTTATCTTTATAAAAAAAATTAGAAAGATAATTTTCAATTTTTTTTAAGTCATTAATATAATTCATAATATTTTTAATTTCTATTGAATAATCTTTCATAATTTTTATTTGACCTTCATCAAACAAATTTATTATTTTACTATAATAATGTATTTCTTTTCCCTTATTAATATAAACTTTATAGTGGTTTTTATATATCTTTATTATATTTTTATATTTATAATTATTTCTATTTTCTATTAATTCTTTAAAAAAGGAGAGAGTCTTTTCTTTATATTCATTTTTGAAAAAATTGTTTTCATTCATTTGTTCAAGCAATAAAAATTTATTATTTTTTTCTTCAGCAAAAATAGTATTATTATCTATAATATATTTACTTAATATTTTTATAAATAAAGATTCAAAATTTTTGTTTTTGGATGATTTTTTGAGAATATAAATAGGGAGTAAGTAATCTTCATTATTTATTTTAAAATTAAATTCCTCCCTTTGCAAAAACTTTTTATCAATAATTTGGACAATTTCTTCTAAAACTTTGTTCTCTGATTTATTAATAAAAGCTATAATTATATTAATAATTTTTGATTTGTTTATCTTTAGCTTTTGATAGTCTTTTAGAATATTTATGATAATTATATTATTTTTAAAAAGATTACAATAAAAAATGTCATTTTGCATCTCCTCCGGATTTTGATCTTTTTCTTCTTTGAGTATTTTTGTTGTCAAACTTAATGCCACATCTAATTCTAAATTATTTAAATCATCTGGAAAAATATTTAAAAAGTCATTTTTCCTATCAAAATTTTGCCCTTTTAATATATTTAAAAATCCTTCTTTTTCCTCTTCTGTTTTAAATAAATTCCATAAGCTACTTCTTTTATATTCTTCCATCATTTCATTATCTTTACATTTTTCAATAATAAAATTAAGAAAATTTGTTTTTTCTTCCCAATCAAATGTTTTATCATCAAAATGATGACTTAATTTAGATAAAATTATTATTACTTTTGTCATTGTTAACTCCTTTTTTGTAATTTTTCTTTTAAAAATTTCTTTTATTTTACTTATAATTTTTTCGTTTTTTTGCCTTATTAATGAAATCTTTGGGAATATTTTTGCTTCTTCAAAGACCATTATTTCTAATGAACATAGACCTTCTAAATTATCATGGTTTATATATAATTCAAAATATTTATCTATTATAGGTATAAAATTAATAAAATATCTATTCTTTTTTTTTTGCTTTTTCAAAATAGAATTATGAAATTCTATCAATTTACTATAATCATCACTTTGACTAACATTAAAATTAATATTAAAATAATTATTTTTTTTTTTTAAAGACTTTAATGAATCTATTTCTTTAAATATTGTTTCAGTATTCTCATCTATTTTTGAGAGATATGAAATATAGTTATCACATTTTTTTAGTAATCCTTCAATATATTCCATTTTTGGGCAATTTTTAAGAAATATTTCAGTTGTTTTTTCATCTAATATTTCATCAGTTATAAAGACTGTTTCTTCTAATTTTAATATTTCAATAACCATTTCTTTTGTTGTTTTATCCCCAAAAAGAAGATTAATTTGCTCAAAAGAAAACTTTATATAATAAATAATTATTACTTCTAACAATTCATTTTTATGTTCAATCTTTATTGTTTTTAATCTTTCTAAGGATTTAAATATTATAGAATCAAAAATTTCTTTAGAAGAAGAAATTAATCTCAAATCAGAATAATCTATACTTTTCTTTTGAAATTTTAGTTCTATAAATAACATAAATGAATCAAAATTATTTTCATATGAAGAAATTAATAATATACATACTATTATTTCAATATTTATTTTTTCTTTTTCTATATTATTTTTAATATCTTCAATGAAATTGTTTACTAATTCAATATAGTAATTATAATGTTCTTTAATATCAAATTTTATATTTAAATAGTTAAAAAAATACTTAAATATTTCTTTTTTTGAATAATTTGCTTTTATCAATTTTTCTGGAGCAATGGAAAATAAATTAGAAAAGAAATTATCCAAAGAATCTAATGAATAATCAAATATAAAAAAAATAAGAGAATTTTTTTTGAGATAAATATCAATATTATAATTTTTACAATTTTCATTATTATTATCTTTAGTATTTTTGCTTTTTTTTATTATTTTAATTGGAAAGATGGCTAGTCCTTTGTCATTTGGAACAATATCCATTTCATTAATGAAAATATAATTTTTTTCTTTTTTTTTAATTTCTGTAAAATTACTATTATTTTTTTTTTGTTCTTTTTCTCTTATAAGAATCTTATAATCATTAAATGTATTTTCAATATAAGATGTAACAAAAAATACGATTTTATTTTTTTTTTTATTGTCAGCCATTTCTTTAAAAAGGATATTTTTTATTTTTTATATATATAAATATTAATGCTCCAGTGGGGATTGGGGATTGGGGATTGGGGATTGGGG
>JAJNAB010024959.1:0-17011 GCA_023783335.1 Enoploplastron triloricatum | reverse complement strand
AATCCCCAATCCCCAATCCCCAATCCCCAATCCCCAATCCCCAATTAAAAATATAAATTTAATTGCTTATTATCTTTTTTTTATTATATAAATAAATTAATAATTTTAAAATATTAATCATTAATTAATTTTGTTTTAATGGATATTAATAATGAAGAAGGCAAAAAATTAACTGATTTGCAAAATTCTCAAGAGGCAAATAATATTGAAAAGATGGAAGAAAAGAAAAATGATGATATTATTCAATCTAATGAAAAGCAAAATGAATTAAAACAATTAGAAGAAAAATCAAATGATATAAAAAAACCAGAAAAAGTCCAAAATGAAATAAAAAAAGCAGAAGTAAATTCGACTCATAATGCACAATCTAAAGAAAAACAAAATGATATCAAACTATTTGATGAAAAACAGAAATCAAAAAAAAGAGATATTTTTGTATATTTCATGACTTCATATGAAAATGGAAAAGAATACAAAATTTATTTATCTGAAAAAAATATAGGTTCTGGCGATCTAGAAAATATTGATGAAAGAACAGAAAATGAATCAAATTTTAGTTTAAGTATAAAATTATACCGTTTTAAAATTACTACTCAAGAGATTCCAAAAGTTGATAAAAAATATCAATTTACGGTAATTCTGGAAGAAAAAAATAATAATAAACATGAATATAATATAAGATTAAATAGTATATCTGGAGATTATTATGAATATAATTTTAAAATTGAAGAAATTGATATTTTACCATTGGATTATGAAAAACAATTTTTAATATATATTGATGTTTTAAGAAAAAAATATAAAATAATGCAAAGAGATAATGAAAATTCCGATTTTATTTTATCATCTCAATTATTATTTTCACAAAATGCAAATTATAATTTTTTATTTTTTCTTTTGGTTTTTTTAGAATGTTTTTCTACTAACTCATTTCAAATATTATTCTTATCTTTTAGGATAGAAAAAATAAAAGGAATAGGGAAAATTCCTCAGGAAAAATTAATTCAAATAACAAATATATTAAAAATAATTGAAAAAAATCCTCAAAAGCTTCATCATTATAATGATGAAAAGAAAACGAAGAAAAATAATGAAATATTTTATTCCATATTGCTTTATTTTAAACTTCATTTTAAAAAAGATGAAGTTTTAGAAATGTTTAATAATGAAACAATATTTGAATATTTATATCAAAATCTAACTAAATATTATAGTTTTTTTGAAGGGCTAAATCTTCCTAAAGATATTATTATTAAAATGATTCAAAAAGCAGAAGATTATGAACAAATTGTAAATTTACTTTTTTATATAGGAAAAGATTGCAACATTTTCCTAGATATTATTTTGGAAAAAAAAGATTTAATATTAAAATTATTTAATGATAAAAAAGAAGCAATTAAAAAGAATAAAGAAAATAAAGAAAATAAGGATGAAAATAAAAAAAAAGAAAAAAAGGAAGAAAAATTAGTTCTAATAGATTTAGAGAAATATGTGGAGCCCAAAAAAGAGGATAATCTTGAATTATTGGAAAAAATAGTAAAATTAAATTTAGTTTTTCTTAGATTTACTCCATTATTATTTGAAAAATATGTTGATATTAATGAAGATACAAATTTAGATAATTTAATTTTAATAGGTAATTTAATCAAAAATAGAGATAAAAATTCTGAATTTAACGACAAGATGGACAAAATTATTCATGAAAATGGATTAAATTTTGTTAGAAATGGAATTCTAAAAAATATAAAGCTTTTGGAATTTATTGAAAAAGATAAATTTTATATTGATAAAAAATATAATAACATTAAGGATAGAACTATAAATATTTTTGATGGAATTGATATAAATTTATTAGATGAGGAAAATAATAAAGGACTATTTTTTGAAAAATGGGAAAAATTTAATTTTAAAGAAATTTTTGAATCTCAATATAATGAATTTATTGAAAAAATATTTTCATTAATACAAAATATGAAAGATTTTGGATTTTTATTTAAATTTTTTAATATAAGAAAAGATCCTCAAAATGAATTAATTTATAAAATTCAAAATAAATATTGCGAATTAATCCCAACATATGAAAAAGAGCATTGCTCTAAGTTTATTGAACAAACAATTGAATTAATTTATATATCTGATAAATATGCTGTAAATATAGACAATTTTTTATATAATGTTATACAAAAAAAATTTTCTTTTAGAAAAGTAGTTGATATTTATATTAAATTAATTAATCAATATAGTGATTTATCTAATAATTGCCAAAAAAATATTGTTTATTTTTTTACTAAAAATAATAATACTAATATTTCTAATCTATTGTATATAATAGAAAAGTGTCAATCTTTAAGAGAATTAATATTTCTAAATATTGATAAATTTATAATAAAAGAAGATGATTTTTTTAATAGAGAAGAAACAGAAAACTATAAATTATATAAAGGATTAGTTGATAAGAAATTATTATCAATTAATCAAGAAAAAGAGTATAATTATGTAAATCAAACTATGAAAATTATAGTGCCTTTACAAAGTAAAATTCAAAAATCAGAAATTATTTATAAGGATATAATTTTCTTTTTTCAAGAAGATAATGAAAAATTAAAAGATGAATTAAAAAAAAGATTTCTTTACATTTTTAAAAAAAAAAAATGAAAATAAGGTTTATGAATATTTTGAAGATATAAAAAAAAAAATTAATAAAATAAAAATATCAAAAGAAAAATTAGAAATAATTTTGAAGTTTTTTTCTGATTATTTAAATAATTCTCATAAAGAAGACATTGATAAAATTGAAAATCTTATAAACAAACTTAAAACCAACAGCTTAAATTTTTTCTTTGAGCAAAAGACCAAAAATGAAATAAAAAGTTATGAAAAATATTTTGAAATAGCAAAAAAAGCAATTAATAGACAAAAAAGTGTGTTTTTCAATGAAACATATAAATATTATAAAACATATACAAATAAAAAGGATAATGACTTATTAAAAGATGTAAAAAATCATTTCAAAAAATTTAAAAATCTTTTTGAAAAAAAATTTAATAAAATAGATAATTATTTATTAATAAAATGCCTTAGACCATTTCTAAAAAAAGGGGAAAATGAAATTAAAAAAGAATTAGAGACGATAATTGATATTTTAGAAATTAAAGATGTTAAAAATATTAATGAAATATTAAAAGAATTACTACCTATTTTAAAAAGAGAATATATTTTTAATACAGCTTCAGCAATTTATTTATTTATTACAGTCACTAAATCTAAAAGAACTAATTTTAGCAAATGTATTGACGATATAATCAAAAAATTAAAAGTAGAGAAAGATATGGTTATTAATTTAGGAAAATTCAAAAATATATTAAATGATTTAAATATAAATATTGATGAAAAAGATAATACTTATATAGATATTTTAATTAATTTGAAACGGAAACCTCTTTCTATTCTATATTTATTCAAAACAACTATTGAAGATTGCAATAATTTAAGAGAATTAGCAGCTCAAAATGAAAATAGTTTTGTTTTAGTAAATGATATTTTAGAACTAGAAAAATGTATAGAATTTTTTAAAAAATTAGGAAAATTAGAGGAAATGAAGTCAAAAAATGATAAAGAAATTATTAATAGTTTAAAAGAAAATGTTCAAATGAAGAAAGATATTTCAATTATCATAAAAAAATTTGTTAATAATTTTGATCAAATAAGAATGTTGAAATTATCTTTAAATCAATCTGAGCATTTAAAAAAGAAAATCCAATCACTATTGAATAAATCTGAATATATCTTATATAATAAAAGAGATGGTTTTTATTGTAATTGTACATTTGAAAACGAAGTAAAGAAAGTTAATAAAGAATATTTAATATCATTAAAAGAAAGAGTGAAATTATCAAAAAAAATAACAGATGATTATGCATATTTTTTGGAAAAAATTGAGGAAATATTTAATGCTTCAAAAATTTTAGAAGACATCTATAAGAAAGGTTATCCAAAAGATATTATGATTCTTATTAATATAGAAAAAAGTAAAAATAATAACAATGATATTAAAAAATATTATGAAATTAATTATGAATTTATTGTTGATAAACCAGAAAAAATGAGTTATAAAGAAATTATGAATAATTTAAATAATATTTTATTTATTTTGAAAACAATTCATATAAATTATTATAATAAAAAACCATTAGTACGTTATATATACGGCTGCCAGTTTCAATATTTATATGATTATTTTTATAAGAATATTAAAACAATTAATCCTTTTTTGAAATATATTACTGATGACTTGTATAAAAAACAAGTTGATAATTTTAAACCTGAAGAAAAAGAAGATTTAATAGAAAGTAATATAAATAATTGTGAAAATTATATAAAAAAAGTATTAAAAAATAATAATCTTAATTTAAAAAAAATATATGAAAATACAATTATAAAACAAATGAATAATAATGAAAAATATCAAGGAATTTTTATTTATAAATGTGAAATACTCGAAAAAGATTTATATCATATATATAAATATATGACGGGAAATAATCCAATAGCTCAAAATATTTTAATATGCAACAAAGATATAGAAATAGAGGAAATCGAATCTTTTTTATATAGAAGTATTTTATGTGACTTTAATTCATGCTTTATAATAGCAGGTATTGAATTATTAGATAATGATCAAAAAACATATATTATTGATTTATTAAACCATTTTTTCCCTAAAGGTGATGAAAAAATAAATTCATGTTTAATTTTATTATTTACATCTAAAAGTTCAGATATATATAAAAGTTTAGAAACTCAAAAATATAAGAAAATACTAAATTTAAATAGAAATTTATTTGAATCATTAAAATATGAGGGCGATGATATAGAAATAATTTTTTCAGATAAAACAGGCGTTGGTAAATCCACACAAATTAAAAGAGAAATAGAAGACAAGAACAAGAAATATATTTATTTCCCTTTTGGGGGAGTAATTGAAAGAGAAGATATTATAAATAGATTAAGTGAATTAAATATGGATAAAAATAGTGTACTGCATTTAGATTTATATAATACTGACCAAATAGATTTAATGATGGAATTTTTATTTTCAATATTAATAATAAGATTTTATGGGCGAAATGAAAATATTTTTTATTTATCAAAAGATATTGAAATAAAAGTCGAGATTCCAAATGATTTTATCAGTTTTTTTGAAAAATTCTCAATTTTAAAATTATTCAAAAAGAGAGAAATAAAAAATCAGATTTAGCACCTTTAATTGTCCCTAAACAATTAGACTCTAATATTAGATTAGTGGCTACTTATTTAAAGGCTATAAAAGGTGATAAAATTAATAATTATGATTTAATTATTCCAAATATTACTCCAGAAGAATTTGAAAAAGAAAATGTATATACAGTTCTTAAAACTAAACAAAAGAAAACAACTGTTATAAAAGCAGAAATTTTATCAGATAAAGAATGTCAGAAGTTAATTTTTGAAACAATTAAAAAAAAAATTCCACAACCTTCTTATTATCAAATTATAACATTTATAAATTTATTAGCAGACCAATTAAAGAGATTCAATCAAAATTATTTTCTTAATGCATTTCAATTATTAACTTCAAAAGGCCAAAATACTTGCTTAATAAGGACATTTATTGTTGAAAATTTTCTAAAATTTTCCAAAAATTTATCTGAAGGAACATTTTCAAAGTTATTAAATAATCAAGAAAATATTCATAATATTAAGTTTGGACAATATGAAGAAGAAAATGATATAAATATTGCTATTAATAATTTAGTTAATAATTCTCATGATATTATTTCTTTTGATAGTATTAAGCCTTGGCTATTATTTTTCCATGAAGGATCAGGAACTTTCAGTATAATTAGCAATAAAAATAAATTAGATAAAGAATATAAAGAATTATTAACTTTAAAAAATATTCAAATTTTTGATAAAAAAGATTTAATAAAAGATTTGCCTGATTACAAAAACTTTTCTCAAATACAATTTCTTGAAGAATTAAAAAATATATTAGGCATTAATAATCCATTAAAAAAAGATAAGACGATAAATAAAAAACCATTACTGGAAATTGCAGGAGATTATGTTTTTACTGCTGATAATTTTGCAAAAATGATATTAATATTACTTAGAATAAGGGCCAATATGCCAGTTATAATGATGGGAGAAACTGGATGTGGAAAAACTGCACTTATTAGAAAATTATCAGAATTAAAAAATAATGGAAGCTCAAAAAATATGAAAATTTTAAATATTCATTCGGGAACAAATGATAAGGACATAATAAATTTCATTAAAGAAATTGTCATTAAAGAATCAAATGAAATAACTGAGAAAGAAAAAAATGAAAAAAAAAAGAGGGAAAATATGGGTTTATTTTTTGAGGAAACAAAAATATGGGTATTTTTAGATGAAATAAACACTTGCAAATCCATGGGACTTATTAGTGAATTAATGTGCAAGCATTCTTGTCTAGGAAAGCCACTTCCAACTAATATAGTTTTTATTGCAGCTTGTAATCCTTATAGACAAAGAGAGAATAAAGGAAATATTGAAAATGTAGGATTAGATATAAATCAGGCATATAATCAAATGAAATCACTGAATCATAAAGAATTAAAGGAAATTGAAAATACTAAAAAAAATAATTTAGTATATGTTGTAAACCCATTACCTCATTCTTTGCTTAATTTTGTTTTTGATTTTGGAAGTTTAACTAAGAAAGATGAAGAAGATTATATAAGAAGTATCATTAAAGGTTCAATGGAAAAATTGTATTATAAAGGATTAGAAGAAAAAAAAGATAAAGAAAAAGAAAAAGAATTTCAAAAATTGCATGGTTTAGCTGGAGATATGATAATAGAAGCACAAAATTTTATGAGAGAATTTAATGATAAATCTTGTGTTTCTTTGAGAGAAATAAGAAGATTTAGTATTTTTTATGAATTTTTTTATGAACATATAAATAAAAGAATAGAAATTAGTAAAAAAGAAATATATAATATAGATAATGAACTCTATTTAAAATTAGATAATTATACTATTCAAATATATTGTATTATTTTTAGCATTTTCGTTGGATATTATTTGAGAATTATTGATAAAGAAAAAAGAAATATTTTAGCTAAGAAGATGAATGAAATTCTTAAAAATTTTGATAAAAAATTAAATATAGATTTTCTTGAATTACCTTTAAAAGAAGAAAGATATATTGTCAATAATATAAAATTAGATAAAGGTATTGCAAAAAATAGAGCATTATTAGAAAATATATTTTCATTATTTGTAGCAATTAATACAAAAATTCCTATTTTTATTGTGGGTAAACCAGGTTGTAGTAAATCTTTGAGTGTTCAGTTGATGATAAAATCAATGCAGGGAAATACTTCTGAAAACGCTTTATTTCAAAATTTGCCAAAAATTATGACTTTTCCTTATCAAGGCTCATTAACTAGCACATCAAAAGGAGTTGAAAATATTTTCAAAAAGGCCAGATCAATATATAAAAATCTAAACGAAAATGACAAAAATTCAATAATTTCTATGATATTCTTTGATGAAATAGGATTAGCTGAGCATTCCCCTAATAATCCACTTAAAGTTATTCACTCTGAATTAGAATATGACCAAAATGAGGGGGATAATAAAATAGCTTTTATTGGTATTTCAAATTGGGTTTTAGATGCTGCTAAAATGAATAGAGGAATTTCTATTTCAATTCCTGAGCCAGATGAAGAAGATATAAAAGAGACAGCATTAACTATAGGGAATTCATATGATGAAATAGTATCAGATAAAAACAAAACAGTTTTTGAAAATTTGGGAAAAATTTATTATTTATATAAAAAATATTTAAAAGAAAGACATAATTCAGATGGAAAGGAAGATTTTCATGGAAATAGAGATTTTTATTATTTAATCAAAAATGTTGCAAGGAATTTATTAAATCAAAATATTGAGGAATATAATGAAAATATTTTAACTGATAATTTAATTGAAGGTATAGAAAGAAATTTTGCTGGTCTTATATTTGAAAATGAGAAAAAAAATTCACTTGAAATTATTAAAGATATTTCTAAAAAAATATATCCATTATTATGCAATTCTTCTAAAAAATATAATATATTAAAAAGAATACAAGATAATATAAATGATCTATATAGTAGATATTTATTACTTTTTTTAAAATCATCAATAAGTACTTTATTATTATCATCAATATTATCAGGAAAAGAATATATATTTTATATTGGTAGTTATTTTGAGCAAGATAAAAATGAGGAATATACTTTGAAAGTATTAAATAAGATTCAAATGTATTTGGAAAGACCAATTATTTTGATTTTAATTAATTTAGAATCAGTTTATCCTGCAATGTATGATTTATTTAATCAAAATTTTACAATCATAAGTAATAAAAACTATGCACGTTTAGCCATTGGTTCTAATACTAATGTATTTGCTTATGTTAATAAGAAATTTAGATGTATTGTTAGTGTTGACATCAATAAAATAGATCAAGAAGAGCCTCCTTTCCTCAATAGATTTGAAAAGCATATAATTTCTTTTGATTATTTATTAAATCAAGAATTAATTAAAGAATCAGAAATAATTAAATCAATTTTAGATGAAATGATTATATATGATAAATCTATTTATAAAGGAATAAATTATAGTTTTGAGAAATTATTAATAAATTGCAATAAAGAGGAAATACAAGCATTAGTATATAAATCAAGCAAAGATGGTAAGAAAAGAGAAGATATAATTGATTATATACTTAGTAAAATTTCTTTAACTTTACCTCAAGATATTATAATAAATATGAAATTTAACGGTTTTAAGGAAAAATATACAGAATATTTTAATAAAATCATTGATTATTATGGAAAAGAAGAACATTCAAATTTTGCTAATTTTTTAAGAAAAATAAAAAATCATAAAAATATTGTATATACATTTAGTAATAATTTAGAAAGAATAAAAAATATTAAAGATATTAAGATTGATTTGAATAAAGAAATAATTAATGAAGAAAATATAAAAGTAATTAGTATTAATTCAATGAATTCTGAGAATGAATTAGAAAGTTATATAGACAATTTTTATAATGATAATAAATATAAAATATGTCTTATTAAATTTATGCCTAATGAAGGAAATTTTATGAATTATATAAAATTTTTCATAGAAAACAAAGAAAAAGAACATAAAAATAAAAATTCAAAAATTTTTATTTTTATTGTCTATATGTTAAGAGTATTAAATGAAGATTTAAATAAATTAGATATGATGTCTAGAAATGAACAAAAACAAATTAATAAAAAAATACTTAATGAAACTTTATCAAATCTATCTGAATATTATCAGGTATTTATTGATAATTTAAATGGAAATGATAAATTTAAATTCCATGAAATAATTAGAAAAAATTCTAATGAATTATTAAAACAATGTATTAATATTGATGAACAATTATATTTAAGTCTATTCAAAAGTATTAGTTATATGAAATATAATATTATTTATCCTTATGAAGAAATTAATCAAGATAATTATTGTAATAAATTACTTGAACTTATTTCAAAAAATAAAAATTTGAAAACTCATATTAATGAGTGTTTAACTAAGCAAATATTTAAAATAAATGAAGATATTATTAATGAATTATTCAAAAAAGAGAATATTATCAAGGAAAATGATATTGACATTCTTTCAATAATAGAAAAATATTTGATTAATTTATATACATTAAAGTTAAATATTATTTATTTTATTGCTGAAAAGGATCAATTTTTTTCAGCATATTTATCAATTGAAGAAGATAAACTTCTTGAAGCTAAAAAAAAAAAAGATATAGCAGAAAATAATATTAAAGAGACTAATGAAAAAATTAAAGATGAGAATAAAATAAATGAAAGAAAACAAGAAATAAAAGAAATTAAAAATTTAGAAAAATTATATTTCGAAAACCTAGTTTTAAATAATGATAAAATTAGATTAGTTGAAAAGCCAAGATCTAATAAAATTGATATAATTCTTGGATTAAAAATGCCAGGAATAAAACCAGTTTTAATTAGACTAAAAAAATATGTAAGAGATAGTATAGCTAAAAAATATTGGATAAATGAAAATAATTTAAGAAGCTATTTAGATGAAGAAGAAGCAAAAATAGAAGTAGAAAAATATATCAATAAATTAAAGCAATTAAATGAGAAGACTATTCATATAATGAATAATGAACCAGTTTTATTGAATATTATAATTGAAAATAAAGAAATCCAACCTAAATTATATGATTTAATAATGAATGATTATTATATATTATTTATTGATAGTAATTTGAAAAATACAATAATAAAAATTCAAAATGATAATAAAAAAAATATGATATTAGAAAGCAAAAAATTTTTGAATTATATAGTTGATTTAAGAAATGAGATTATTTCACCTTATTTAAAAGATTATAAAATTGAAAAAGATATTTTTAAGCATTTAGCAATTAATATTAATTGGATTGAAAGTTATAAGGAAGAAATTTGCTCAATAGTTAAAATATTTTTAAGATTAAGTATATTTATTGGAGATTTATTTGACCAAATTAAATCTATAATTGGTAAAAAACAGATAAAATTCGAAATATCTAAAAGAAATCCAGAATATATACGGTTAGTTAATGAAGTATTTTTCCTTTCAATAGATTCAATTCTTAGAGTAATAACATCAAAAAAAGAAAATTATGAATATCAGTCAGAAAAAAAATTTTTTGATTTAATCGATATTAATAAAGGAATACTTCAAAGTGCTTTGAAATTGGAAGCTAATATGAATTTGAGATTAAAAGAGGTTTACTCATTGCAAGAAATATTAAAAATAATAAATGCTTTTTATTCAAATAAAATAATTTCAGAAAAAAATGTTAAAAGAATAATTGAATATTTTGAAACAGAAACTATAAGTAATAATGAAAAGTGGCAAAGAAAATTAACTGATAAGTTAAAAGAATTTTATAAATTTTTAGAAGAAAATTTGGCAAAAAAAAATAATAAAGATTTTAATTTTTATAAACTTCTTAGCTTTTTATTTTTAAATGAATATATAAAAATTACTTTCAAAGATTTTAGAGAATTATTATTAGACAAAATTTTAGAAAAAAATGAATTTATTTTAAACAGTTCACAAATATTTCAAATGATATTAGAGAATGTAATTGATTCTAATCCCACAGAAATGATAAATAATTTAGATTTAATAAAAAATGAAGAATCTCCTATTTTTAAAAAATTAAATGATTCAAAAAATCAATTTTTAGAAGAAATAATAGTAAATATTTTAGAAAGGAAAGTTAGAGCATATTTTGAATCTATACCAAAATTGCATAAAGATATAAAATCAGAATTATATCCAAAATATTTAAAAGATAATAAAAATTATAATAGTCAGAATAAGGTAGGAATTGTTTTTGATAATTCAATTAAAATATTTAAGCAAGTAATTAAATTTTTAGATTCTATTTCTACAAATAAAAATAAAGATGGAAATATTCATTTATGTAAATTATATTCAATTGTTTTTGTTAAAATGTATTTAAATCATGTAGTTTATTTTATTAAAGAAAAGTATAATCAAATGGGAAATACAAATGAAATAATGAAAGCATTTAATATAATAAAAAATAATAATTTTGGTAAAGTTATAAAAATATATATATTCAAACTTTTTTATTATTATATGAATAATAATTTTGAATCTCTAAAAAATTATAATTATAATGCATATGGAGTTAAATTTTATAATGAGTTTCCAAGCCTATTTAGAGAAAAAGATGATATTATGCTTACTTATTTTTTTATGCCTTTAGATGATGATACAATATATAAAAAATATAAAGAAGAATTAAATTTATTTGAAGAAATTAGAATCAAAAAATTTAATACAACAACAAAAGAAATGGCTGAACTAATAGAACAAAATGGATTAGATGTATTTCTCATAATATCAATCAATAAAATTATTTCTAATTTGTCATTAAAAAATTATATAAAAGATAAAGATGAATATCAGAATTTTTCATCATTTATAAAGTCATTATTTTCTTCGAATTACGACAAATTAACTCCAGAATTAAATAAATTATTACTTTTATTTTACGATGAGAATAATTATATGGAAAAAATAAGAGAAAAATTGGCTAAAAAAGATGAAGTATTAAATCAGCAATTATTTGAAATTCTACTATATGGATTTAGATTTTGTGTTAGTACATTAGTAGATAACAAAAATAAAAATGATAAATTATTTTCATCTTTTTTCAAAAAGGAAGCTTTAGATATAATAAGCAAATCTTTAATTCCAGGAATAGATAATGTTGAAAATTTTCATTTAATTACATTAAATAATATCAAAGAACATTTTAATAATTTTGAAGATGAATTTGGATGTTATATATGCGATTGCGGATTTTACCATTATTTATTACCAAAAGGCTTTCCTCCTAAAAATCTAACTTTTAATTGTCCTAATTGTAAAAAAAAATTAGGTTGGGATAATGAAAATAAAAAAATGTATCCTAATTATAAAAGAATTTTCAAAGATTTGGAACAAAAAGAAAAAGAAATGAAAAAATGGGATAAAAAAGATGGAGAAATTTCTTATGATTTATTGGAGAATTATATTAAATATATTAATGAAATAGATATATTAAAATTTGGATTTAATCCAATTTCTCAAGATTTTTTTAAAAATCAAAATAAGAAAATTAGAGAATTAACACATCTAGGATATAGATTATTAAATTTCATTTCTTATATTTATTTATTTTTCTCTAATTGCTTGAATTATATTCCTCAGGAAAATTTGAAAGATTATCTTGTTCAAAATATGGATATTATCAAAATTATTGAAAATGATTGGAATTTATTAAAAGAATTATTAGAAAGAAAGAATGTTAAATCGATACAAATATTTATGAATATGATTTTTAGGAAATTATCACAAAAGATTAATGAATGCAATATTTTATCCACCGAAGAAGATAGAGAAAAATTTGAAAGGGATATAGAATCATTAATTGAAGAAAATATAAAAAATTATAAATCATTTAGTGAAAAATATATTATAGAAAATATGGAGCAATTATCTCTAAAAAAAGATGATATGAAAACTATAGTCAACGAATTAATTCCTATAAATGAAGAAAATTATCCAGAAATAGAATATCCATTTTTTAAATATTTCTTAATTACAAAATATAAAACAAAAGAAGATTTATTATATCATATGGATAAAAAAGAAAAATATCCTTTATTGAATGAAATATTATCGAGTAAGCATGGAAAATTTGAAATTAACAAAATGAAAAATCTTCCTTCATTTAATGAATTTACTAATTATATGATTGAAAATTATTCATATATAATATCAAGAGAAGATGCTAAAAAAAGGATATTGGAAAAAGAAGATATTTATAAAAAGCCTGAATTTAAAAAAAAATTAGATCCATTTTTAAAAGCTTGGGATGATATTAAAAATGCTTCTATAAAATATAAAAATAATCCTGAAATGAAAGTAAAAAGCTTGAGTTCAAAAGATTACTTAATATATTTCTTAATTGATAATAGAGAAATAGAAAATGGAATGTATCTTGCTGCAGCTTATCAAAACTTCATTTCTTGTCAAAATACGTTTTTGGACAATATTATTAATTCAAATATATATGATAATGGAATTTTGAATTATTATGTGAATAATATAAAAAGAAAAATTCCTATACAAAGTGCAAAACCTGGACAAATATTATTAATTGAAAAAAAATTTGAAAAATCAAATTATATAGATTTAATTGATATTATATATTCTTTTTCTAAAAGAAATATTTATAAGGAAGATGGAACAATAAATCTTACAAATTATAATTCTTTTTCATATGATTTTGATGCAATTGAAGAAGAACTTGGTAAAATTATTCTTCCGGGAGTATGTCAATTTGAAGATGAAAATCATTTGAATTTTATTTCATTTTGGTCAGAAGGTTTGAAAGAAGGAAGGTATCAAATATTTGCTGACTTTACTAAAAAATATAATCAAGAAGATTTATCTGATGATGAAAAAGAAAAGATTTATGAGTATTTAATTAAAAACTTGCCAGAAAATTATGATTTTAAAGATTTTTTCAACTCAATTCAAATGATAATATTTTATTATACTGAAATAGGAAATATAGATAAAAATTTAGTATTAAATAAAATCATCAAGGAAGAAAATCATTATTTAAAATTTTCAGATGATGTAAAAAATTTCCTTTGCAATGAAGAGTATAAATTAAATGAACTTAGAATTAATAAAATAATGGATATATTTTTCTTTATAGAGCATTTCTGTTTTAAAGCTTTATCTGAAAAATTACATATTGTTTATAAAAAAGATATTCCTGATGAAATAAAAAATAAAATTACAAATAAATTATTGAAAAAAGAAAAGAAAGATGAAGATATAATTAACATAAAAGATTTAGGAGCTGCAGTTAGAAGATTTATTTCAAGATATTTAGCTGGAAGTCTTGAATCTATAAATATAAGAGAGGATAGTAAATTAATTGAAGAATTATATAGAAAAGATTTATGGGATGAGAAAATTTTATGTAAAAAAATAGATTTGGAAAAAAATATTGAAAATTTACTTCAGGAATTTGATTTAACTGTAGCTCAATCTTATTCATTCTATGAATTAATAGGGAAAGAAGATAAAAATTTAATTCAAAAATATGAAAATGAATTTCTTAAAAAAGAACAAAAAGAAAAGGATATAAATCCAAAACAAATGCAAATTGAAGAAGAAGGATCAAAAATTAAACAAAAGGATGAAGAGACACTAAAAAATGTAGCAAAAATAATAAAAAATGAGAATATAGAAGAACCTCTAAAAGTAAATAATGAAGAAAATAAACAAAATGTTGATAATAAAGAAGGAACACAAAAAATTGAAGCAATAGAGGAGAAGAAATTAATGCAAGAAAAAGAGGCAAAAGAAAAATTACAATTAAATGAAAATATAAAAGAAAAAGCACAAGAAAAAGAAAAACAAAAAAAAGGAGAAAAAAAAGAAGAGGAAGATAGTCAAATTGGAATAAAATCACAAAAAGAAAATCAAAAAGAACAGGGGGAAGGAGAGAAAAATATAGAAAAAAAAGTAGAAATTCCTCCAAAAGTGGAAATAAATGAAGAAAATCCTAAAGAAAATGGAATAGGACAAATTGAAAAAAAAGTACAAGGATTGATAGAAGAAAAATCACAAACAAAACCAGAAGAACAACCAAAAGAAGAAAAACTAGAAAAAGGACAAAATGAAAAGAAACCATTAGAAAAGAAAGAAGAGCAGAAAATAGTAGAAAATCAATTAGAAAAAGAAGGTATAATAAAAGGGGAAAAACCAAAAGAAGAAAAAGAAAAAAAAGATAAGAAAAAAGAGCAAAAAGGAGAAAATGAAGAAAATAGGAAAGAAATGGAAAAAAAAGGAAAAGAAGATTCAAAGATAGAACAAATAGAGCAATTAATGGAAAAAGAAAAGAATAAACCAGATGAAAAAACAGAAAATAAGGAAGAAGAAAAAAATGAAGAAGAAAAGAAAGAAGAAGAAAAAAAAGAAGTCAAAAAAAAAGAAGAAAAGAAAGAAGAACAAAAAAAAGAAGTCGAAAAACAAGAAGAAATAAAAAAAGAAGAAATACAAAAAAAAGAAATAAAAAAAGAAGAAATAAAAAAAGAAGAAGAAAAAATTAATGAAGTAAAAAAGATTGAAGAAGAAAAGAAAGAAGAAAAGAAAGAAGAAAAGAAAGAAGAAAGAAAAAATATAATTTTAGAAGAAGCAAAAAAGCAAATAAAAAAAGAAGAAATAAAAATAGAAAAAGAAAATGAAAAATATGTTATAGAAAAAGAAAAAGAGAAAAATGAGGAAGAAAAAAAAGATACAAATAAAGAGGAAGATAAAAAAGGAGAACATAAAAATGAAAAAATTAAAGAAGATGAAGATAAGGTATTATTAAAAGAAAAAAAATCAAAAGATGCAAATAATGAAGAAAAATCATCAGAAAATGATAATAAAGAAAAAAATAATCAATTATTTGGAATAAAAAAAGAAGAAGAAAAGAAAGTTATAAACAAAACAGAACCAGAAGAAAACAAAAATGCTAAAGAAGACAAAAGTAAAAATTTGGAAGACGAAAAAGAAGAAAAAGAAGAAAAAGAAGATAAAAAATTAGAAGTCAAAAATGACGAGAATAATTTAATGATAGAAAAAAAAGAAAATATAAGCAAATTAGTGGATAAAAAGGGAGAAGGAAAAAATCAAGAAGATAAAAAAGAAAAGGTTGATAGCAATGAAGAGCATAAACTAATCGAAGAAAGCAAAACAATAATTGAAGAAAAAAATAAAGATGGAAAAATTAAAAAAGAAGAGCAAATTCAAGATAAAAAAAATAAAATTTTAAAGAATGAAAAACTAGTAGAAGGTCAAATACAAAGTAAAATAAATAATAAAGTTAATATTCAAAATATAGGAATTGGAAATAATAAAGATCAAAATTTAATGAGAAAAAAAGAGGAAAATGAATTGTCAAAAGAAAATAATGAAGGTAATAATAAAAGTGATGAGCAAAATCAAGAAGAAAATAAAGAAAAAGAAAAAAAAGAAGATAAGATTGAATATAAGAAAGAAATTAATGAAAACAAAAAGGAAGAGCAAAAAAAAGAGAGTACTGAAGCAAATAATAGTAATAATAAAAATGTAGAAAAAGAAGCAAATATTAAACAAAATGTTCAAGAAAAAAAAGATGAAAAGGAAAATAATAATGAGGCTGAAAAAATTGATTTTACAAACAATATTTTTAATTTATATAGTGGAAGTGGATAATAATTTTATAAATAAATAAATATTAAATTATTCATTAATTTAATTAATAGAATTTAATATTTAATTAATAAACATTTAATTAAAAAAT
>JAJNAB010024958.1:0-17194 GCA_023783335.1 Enoploplastron triloricatum | reverse complement strand
GATAATATCAAAAAAAGAATAGAAATATTTCCTTATTTAATTAATTATTTTTATAAAGATTATGATTTTCTTCCTTTTTTGAAAGATGTTTTAATAAATAATGCCGTTAGTCCAAATGATCAATCAATTTTTTTCGATTTTATTAAAAATTATATTTCTGATGATGATTATACTAGTAAATTTAATGATGATGTAAATAAACAAAAAGAAAAAATAAAACATGAATTATTTGAATTTATTTCCGAAAATAATCAAAAAGAAGTAACAACTGAACAAATAAAACTATTTATAGCTATATTTTTCGAAATGAATAAAGATAAAATTCAACTAAAATCATCAGAAGAAGATAATGAAACAAATTATGAAGTCGAAGATGTTATAAATATTGATGAATTAAAAGGTTTGGATAAATTATGGAAAATTATTTTAAAAATAAAAGATGAATCAGTTCTTTCAGTAGCAATAAATTTAATTTTTCAATTATATAAAAATAAATATGTGGAAAAACTTTTAGAAACATGTAATAGTTTGATAAAGGAAGAAAATGCCACTTCTGAAATTTTAGATAAATGTATAATTTTATTAAAATTAATAATAATAGAATCAGAAAAAAAAGAACTTTTTAAACCAAAATCGCATTTATCTTTACTTAAAAATTGTTTTATTAAATTACCTTTGAAACTGAAGGGAAAAAGTCCTATTAAAGAAGAATATAATGATATGGAGAAACATTTATTATTGGGAAATGTCACTCCTAATGATTTAAAAGTTATTTTAAGTGATATATACGCTTTGCCTCCTAATAATTTTAAATTTACTTTATCTCAAGAATATTTAAGTCAAATAAAAGAAATAAAAGAGCTCCAAAATAAAGAAATATTTGAAAAAAAACTATTAGATGAAAAAGCAAATAATATTTCTTTTAATGAATTATTACATATAAATAATAATTTAATTACAGATTTGAAGCCAAGTGAAAAAATAAGTTTTAGTTTTATAAAATTAGATAGAGAGCCTTTAATAATAGAAAATAAATTTAATCCAAAAGTAAAATCAATATTTCAAGATTGGTTTAAAGATTTTACAGGTGGATCAGGAAAAATGGATAATAAAGCTGTTGTTAAATTTATTGCAGCAGTAACAAATTCAAGTGAAAATAATATGGATGAAGAAAATAGTAAAGTAACAAATTTTATTAAAGAAAATGATAAAGATCAAAAAGGATATTTAACTGAAGAAGAATTTTTAAATTTTTATTTGAAAGCATGCGAAGAAAAAGAAGAAACTGTTTGGAAAAATTTATTGACTCATGGATACAGAGAAGATTTAAATAAAAGAAATGTGCCATTTAGAATTAAATATTTAGATAATGATAAATTACCAAGATATAAATTGGGAAATGATCTTTCATTTATTCAAGTTTTAATTAAAAAATATTATCAAAACCCAAAAGATAAATCTTCTTTATATGATTTTATTTTATATTTAACTACTAATGAAGAAATATATAATCAAGTTTTAAATATGTATGATAATGAAAATAAAGATTCACTTGTTAATAAAGCTTTAAATGATGAAAATAAATATATTGAACAAAATTATATTTTTATTATTATAGAAAGTATTATGCAAGATTTGGAAATTTATTTATATAATAAAAATAATGAATCAAATGGTATGATTAAAATAGATGATTCTCAATATAAAATAATTTCAAATAAATATGAGCCTTTTGATAGTGATGAAAATAAAGAAAAAAAAATAAATTTCCTAAGAAATTTAGTAAAAGCTGAAAATTTCAATAACATTATCAATTATGTGAATAATATTTTAATAAAAATATCAAGAATTGATAATACTAATGATTCAAATAATAATTCTTCTATCTTATTCTCTTGTTGCTTAAGAGGATTAAAAATAATAGAAATAATTAATAATTTACTCTCTGATAACAAAAAGGAAAATTCCAATTGTATTTATGATTTTAGAGAAAAAGAAGTTTATAATTTAGGATTCCTTAATTTATCTTATTTAATAGAAGATATTGATATTCAAAAAGAATTGGATAATATTTCATTTTTTGATTTATCTAATAATTTAATAAATTATTTAAATAATTCAAGAAATATTAAAGGAAAAGAAAAAGAAAAAGGTAAAAATAAAGAAAAAGATAAAGATAAAGATAAATATAATAAATGCCTAAATTTTCTAATAAATTTATTATCTTCTAAAAAGAAATTAGTTTTAGAATATTCTTCAGGAGATGAAAATAAAAATAAATTAATAAATAATTTATTTAGAAATAGTTTTTCAGATACTGATTCTGAAAGTAAAGAATATTTTATGAAAATTCTTAATCAATCAATTCAAAAAGCAATTGTAAATGAAAATGGGGAATATTTAACATTTTTATATACAATATCAAATTCTTTATTAGATAATTTAATAAACGTCCAAACTGAAAAACCTGAAGATGAAAAGAATAATAATATATTTACTCCTGATACTAAATTTTTTGAATTATATAATTATTTATATAAACTTGCAAATAGTATAAATAAACAAAAAGATAGTGCTGCTAATGAAAATAATAATATTAATGAAAATAATTCATTTTTAGAAAAAGTATATAATTTATTAATAAGAGGCTTAAGCGAAACATCAAAAGAAAATGAAAAAAAAACTGATGATAAAATTATATTAAGCTTATTCAAATTATTTGATATAGCTTTACAAGATGACGAAAATTTAAAAAATAAATTTTTATTCGAAAAAAAAGATGAGCAGTCATTATTTGAATTATTATACAAAAGAAGTTTGTCCCAAATAAAATCCGATATTCGAAATAAAGAAGATAATGAAAATTATAATGTACTATCCCAAAACGAAAATGAAAATGAAGATAAATTTATATGTTTAGAAACAATAAAAGAAGAAAAAAAAGTAGATAATTCATCCACTGAAGAATTAAACGAATTAATAAATCAATTTATTTTAGATTATTTCAAAGAATCAAAAAATTTAAAAAATATTCCAAAAATTTTACAAATAATAGATTCTTTAAAAAATGCTTTAAAAAAGAAAAATAACGGAACAAATAGTGATTCAGATTCTGATGAAAAAAATGACGAAGAAACCCCTTCATCAACTACAATACATAATTATTCAACGCGACAACATGGCCACGTTGGTTTAAAAAATTTAGGATGTATATGTTATATGAATTCAATTATGCAACAAGTATATATGGTTCCAACTTTTAGATATGCAATTATGCACGCTGATGACGGTGAAAGCCCAAAACCTAATTCAAATTATAGATATAATTTAGATGATGATAATTTATTGCATCAATTACAAGAAATGTATACTTATTTAACTTTTAGCGAAAAAATGGATTATAATCCGAGAAGTTTTTGTTATTCTTTTAAAGATTTCGACGGAAATCCGATAAATGTGGGGGCGCAACAAGATAGTCAAGAATTTTATAATAATTTTTGTGATAAAATTGAAAATAGTTTAAAAAATACAAAATTTAAATATATCGTTAATGATGTTTTCACAGGTAGGACTTGCAGCTCAGTTTTATGTCAAAATTGTAAAAATATTTCGAATAGATTTGAAGATTTTTATAATTTAACTTTAGAAGTAAAAAATATAAATAATTTAAATGATTCTTTACAAAAATTAATTATTCCTGAAATAATCGACGATTTTCAGTGTTCAAATTGCAACCAAAAAGTTAGAATTAGTAAAGTTACTTCACTTAATAGATTGCCAAATGTTTTAGTGGTACATTTAAAAAGGTTTTATTTGGATTATGAAACTTGTCATACACGAAAAATAAATTCAAAATTTGAATTTCCAAAAAAATTAAATTTAAAACTTTTTTGTGTCGAGGAAATAACGAAAAATTTGGGGTCAAACCAAGTCGAAACAAATGATATATATTATCACGAAGATGAATATTATCAATATGAATTAAAAGGTATAAATGTACATATTGGTAGTGCCGACGGGGGACATTATTTTAGTTTTATTGATACTAATAGAGATGGAAAAAATAATATTATGAATGATAATCCTGAGAATAAAAATAATTGGCTAACTTTTAATGATTCACATGTTTCAGAATTTGATATTGATAAAATTCCTAGTGAATGCTTTGGGGGGAGCACTGAAGGATACTCTTTTGAAAATTCCCAAAATGCCTATTTACTTATTTATGAAAGAAGAAAAAAAACTCCTATAAAAATAAAAATTGATGAAAAAGAAGAACAAAATATTAATGAAGAAAATATTATTAAATTTGATAAAGATAATGAAAATACTATAAGAAAAGAATATGATTTAAGTAGAATTGGAAATAATATTGATGAACAAAATTTATATAATAAAATATTTTTAAATACTGAAAAAAATGAATATTTTAAATATATTCCTTATTATAATATACATAAATATGCACCTAGAAAAGCCTATTTAGAAGTTATGAAAGAAAATAATAAAACACCTTCGACTAAAAGTAATAATAAAAAATATAATTCTAGATTAAAAAAATATAAAGATGTTTTAATTGAAAAAATAAAAACTTCAGATTTTGATATTAATATTCTAAAATTGGATGATGATTCCAAACAAAATATTATTTCTATTGCTTTAAGTAATTTTATGAAAAAATTAAATAAAAAACAAAGTTGGGATAAAGAAGAAATAGAAGAAATAAATAAAGAATTTAGTTTTATAATTCAAAAAATATTAAAGCCTGTAGTAAATAGAGAAACAGATATTAGTATTTTAAAAATAATTAATAGAGCATTAGTTAAAGAAGATAATTATAATAAAATATTTTCTTTATCTAATAGTATTTTTATGAATAATTCAGAAAATATAATTAATTTAGAAAATGCAAATATAATAGCTGATATTTATGAAGAATTAATTTCTATTTTTATTAATAAAAAAGATGAATCAAAATATCATAAAGAATTAAGAAATATAGTAACAGCATTAAATGAAATAATTAAAAACTCAAAAACAAAAAGTAATTATGTGATAGGAAATAGAGATGAAAATGAAAAGCATCCGGTTATTTATATGTTTAAATTATTAGAAAAATTATTGAGAACAAACGATATTATATTAAGTAATTTTATTGATGTTGGATTAATTAGAATTCTTTTAGGCAAATTAGAAGAAGAAAATAAAGAAATAAGAAATATAATATATGATATTTTAATATTTATAATAAAGAATACAAATGAATATAGAAAAGAAATATTTGATTTTAAAGAAGATGAAAAGGAGGGAAATTATGATTTTAAAGAAAAAGAAATTTTGTGTAATTATATAAAGAAAGATATTATAAATTTATTATTTAAAGAAAAAAAAGAGCTATTAATTTTACTTTTAATTATTTTTGAATATAATAATGAATCATTTATGAATGAATTTAATAAACATATATATAGATTATTTAAAGAATACGAAGATAAAAATAAAGAAGAAGATTTAATTGATATATTATTATCTATTATTAAAATAAATGATAAATTAACACTAGAAAGATTATTAACATTTTTTGGATATGCAAAATTAGTAGTAAAACAAATTCCAAGAGAAAAAGATTCTTATCCCACCAGGACTATGCGTAATTCAAATAATTATGAAAGTTCAGAAGATGAAGATGAAGATAATGATAATGAAAAAAGGAGAAAAGAATTAGAAAGACAAAAAGAAAGAGAAAAATTAGAAAAAGAAAAAGAGAAAAAAAATGAAGAAATTAAACAAAAATGGCCTTTATTTGGAGAAAAATTAATTAATGGAGATATAAATAAACAAGTTTATGAATATATTTCTCGAAATCATAGAAAAAGTTATAGTATATGCTTATTAGATTTATTATTCCCAAGTGAATATAAAGATGATGAAAATGAAAAAGAAAAAGAAAAAGAAGAAAAAGATGACGATGATGATAATTATGCAATATATAGAGGGCATATGGATGATGAAGATAACTATAATAGGAAAAAAAAAATTGAAATTTCAATTTCTTTTTCAATATTTTTTATGAATTTTTGTTCTTTTTCTTTGAATTTTTCTAAATTTAAAGATTTATCTTCTTTTAAATATAACATAATTTCTTCATATAAATTTTTATACAATAAGCTTCTTGCTGGCATTAAATATATATATTTAAATAATGCATAATTTTCTTTTTCTCCTAAACAATTATTTATTATATCAATTAATATTTTTTTCTTTAATTCTTCAGAAATTTCAATTTTTTTTTTCCTATTATAGTTATCTTCATCATCCATATGCCCTCTATATATTGCATAATTATCATCATCGTCATCTTTTTCTTCTTTTTCTTTTTCTTTTTCATTTTCATCATCTTTATATTCACTTGGGAATAATAAATCTAATAAGCATATACTATAACTTTTTCTATGATTTCGAGAAATATATTCATAAACTTGTTTATTTATATCTCCATTAATTAATTTTTCTCCAAATAAAGGCCATTTTTGTTTAATTTCTTCATTTTTTTTCTCTTTTTCTTTTTCTAATTTTTCTCTTTCTTTTTGTCTTTCTAATTCTTTTCTCCTTTTTTCATTATCATTATCTTCATCTTCATCTTCTGAACTTTCATAATTATTTGAATTACGCATAGTCCTGGTGGGATAAGAATCTTTTTCTCTTGGAATTTGTTTTACTACTAATTTTGCATATCCAAAAAATGTTAATAATCTTTCTAGTGTTAATTTATCATTTATTTTAATAATAGATAATAATATATCAATTAAATCTTCTTCTTTATTTTTATCTTCGTATTCTTTAAATAATCTATATATATGTTTATTAAATTCATTCATAAATGATTCATTATTATATTCAAAAATAATTAAAAGTAAAATTAATAGCTCTTTTTTTTCTTTAAATAATAAATTTATAATATCTTTCTTTATATAATTACACAAAATTTCTTTTTCTTTAAAATCATAATTTCCCTCCTTTTCATCTTCTTTAAAATCAAATATTTCTTTTCTATATTCATTTGTATTCTTTATTATAAATATTAAAATATCATATATTATATTTCTTATTTCTTTATTTTCTTCTTCTAATTTGCCTAAAAGAATTCTAATTAATCCAACATCAATAAAATTACTTAATATAATATCGTTTGTTCTCAATAATTTTTCTAATAATTTAAACATATAAATAACCGGATGCTTTTCATTTTCATCTCTATTTCCTATCACATAATTACTTTTTGTTTTTGAGTTTTTAATTATTTCATTTAATGCTGTTACTATATTTCTTAATTCTTTATGATATTTTGATTCATCTTTTTTATTAATAAAAATAGAAATTAATTCTTCATAAATATCAGCTATTATATTTGCATTTTCTAAATTAATTATATTTTCTGAATTATTCATAAAAATACTATTAGATAAAGAAAATATTTTATTATAATTATCTTCTTTAACTAATGCTCTATTAATTATTTTTAAAATACTAATATCTGTTTCTCTATTTACTACAGGCTTTAATATTTTTTGAATTATAAAACTAAATTCTTTATTTATTTCTTCTATTTCTTCTTTATCCCAACTTTGTTTTTTATTTAATTTTTTCATAAAATTACTTAAAGCAATAGAAATAATATTTTGTTTGGAATCATCATCCAATTTTAGAATATTAATATCAAAATCTGAAGTTTTTATTTTTTCAATTAAAACATCTTTATATTTTTTTAATCTAGAATTATATTTTTTATTATTACTTTTAGTCGAAGGTGTTTTATTATTTTCTTTCATAACTTCTAAATAGGCTTTTCTAGGTGCATATTTATGTATATTATAATAAGGAATATATTTAAAATATTCATTTTTTTCAGTATTTAAAAATATTTTATTATATAAATTTTGTTCATCAATATTATTTCCAATTCTACTTAAATCATATTCTTTTCTTATAGTATTTTCATTATCTTTATCAAATTTAATAATATTTTCTTCATTAATATTTTGTTCTTCTTTTTCATCAATTTTTATTTTTATAGGAGTTTTTTTTCTTCTTTCATAAATAAGTAAATAGGCATTTTGGGAATTTTCAAAAGAGTATCCTTCAGTGCTCCCCCCAAAGCATTCACTAGGAATTTTATCAATATCAAATTCTGAAACATGTGAATCATTAAAAGTTAGCCAATTATTTTTATTCTCAGGATTATCATTCATAATATTATTTTTTCCATCTCTATTAGTATCAATAAAACTAAAATAATGTCCCCCGTCGGCACTACCAATATGTACATTTATACCTTTTAATTCATATTGATAATATTCATCTTCGTGATAATATATATCATTTGTTTCGACTTGGTTTGACCCCAAATTTTTCGTTATTTCCTCGACACAAAAAAGTTTTAAATTTAATTTTTTTGGAAATTCAAATTTTGAATTTATTTTTCGTGTATGACAAGTTTCATAATCCAAATAAAACCTTTTTAAATGTACCACTAAAACATTTGGCAATCTATTAAGTGAAGTAACTTTACTAATTCTAACTTTTTGGTTGCAATTTGAACACTGAAAATCGTCGATTATTTCAGGAATAATTAATTTTTGTAAAGAATCATTTAAATTATTTATATTTTTTACTTCTAAAGTTAAATTATAAAAATCTTCAAATCTATTCGAAATATTTTTACAATTTTGACATAAAACTGAGCTGCAAGTCCTACCTGTGAAAACATCATTAACGATATATTTAAATTTTGTATTTTTTAAACTATTTTCAATTTTATCACAAAAATTATTATAAAATTCTTGACTATCTTGTTGCGCCCCCACATTTATCGGATTTCCGTCGAAATCTTTAAAAGAATAACAAAAACTTCTCGGATTATAATCCATTTTTTCGCTAAAAGTTAAATAAGTATACATTTCTTGTAATTGATGCAATAAATTATCATCATCTAAATTATATCTATAATTTGAATTAGGTTTTGGGCTTTCACCGTCATCAGCGTGCATAATTGCATATCTAAAAGTTGGAACCATATATACTTGTTGCATAATTGAATTCATATAACATATACATCCTAAATTTTTTAAACCAACGTGGCCATGTTGTCGCGTTGAATAATTATGTATTGTAGTTGATGAAGGGGTTTCTTCGTCATTTTTTTCATCAGAATCTGAATCACTATTTGTTCCGTTATTTTTCTTTTTTAAAGCATTTTTTAAAGAATCTATTATTTGTAAAATTTTTGGAATATTTTTTAAATTTTTTGATTCTTTGAAATAATCTAAAATAAATTGATTTATTAATTCGTTTAATTCTTCAGTGGATGAATTATCTACTTTTTTTTCTTCTTTTATTGTTTCTAAACATATAAATTTATCTTCATTTTCATTTTCGTTTTGGGATAGTACATTATAATTTTCATTATCTTCTTTATTTCGAATATCGGATTTTATTTGGGACAAACTTCTTTTGTATAATAATTCAAATAATGACTGCTCATCTTTTTTTTCGAATAAAAATTTATTTTTTAAATTTTCGTCATCTTGTAAAGCTATATCAAATAATTTGAATAAGCTTAATATAATTTTATCATCAGTTTTTTTTTCATTTTCTTTTGATGTTTCGCTTAAGCCTCTTATTAATAAATTATATACTTTTTCTAAAAATGAATTATTTTCATTAATATTATTATTTTCATTAGCAGCACTATCTTTTTGTTTATTTATACTATTTGCAAGTTTATATAAATAATTATATAATTCAAAAAATTTAGTATCAGGAGTAAATATATTATTATTCTTTTCATCTTCAGGTTTTTCAGTTTGGACGTTTATTAAATTATCTAATAAAGAATTTGATATTGTATATAAAAATGTTAAATATTCCCCATTTTCATTTACAATTGCTTTTTGAATTGATTGATTAAGAATTTTCATAAAATATTCTTTACTTTCAGAATCAGTATCTGAAAAACTATTTCTAAATAAATTATTTATTAATTTATTTTTATTTTCATCTCCTGAAGAATATTCTAAAACTAATTTCTTTTTAGAAGATAATAAATTTATTAGAAAATTTAGGCATTTATTATATTTATCTTTATCTTTATCTTTTTCTTTATTTTTACCTTTTTCTTTTTCTTTTCCTTTAATATTTCTTGAATTATTTAAATAATTTATTAAATTATTAGATAAATCAAAAAATGAAATATTATCCAATTCTTTTTGAATATCAATATCTTCTATTAAATAAGATAAATTAAGGAATCCTAAATTATAAACTTCTTTTTCTCTAAAATCATAAATACAATTGGAATTTTCCTTTTTGTTATCAGAGAGTAAATTATTAATTATTTCTATTATTTTTAATCCTCTTAAGCAACAAGAGAATAAGATAGAAGAATTATTATTTGAATCATTAGTATTATCAATTCTTGATATTTTTATTAAAATATTATTCACATAATTGATAATGTTATTGAAATTTTCAGCTTTTACTAAATTTCTTAGGAAATTTATTTTTTTTTCTTTATTTTCATCACTATCAAAAGGCTCATATTTATTTGAAATTATTTTATATTGAGAATCATCTATTTTAATCATACCATTTGATTCATTATTTTTATTATATAAATAAATTTCCAAATCTTGCATAATACTTTCTATAATAATAAAAATATAATTTTGTTCAATATATTTATTTTCATCATTTAAAGCTTTATTAACAAGTGAATCTTTATTTTCATTATCATACATATTTAAAACTTGATTATATATTTCTTCATTAGTAGTTAAATATAAAATAAAATCATATAAAGAAGATTTATCTTTTGGGTTTTGATAATATTTTTTAATTAAAACTTGAATAAATGAAAGATCATTTCCCAATTTATATCTTGGTAATTTATCATTATCTAAATATTTAATTCTAAATGGCACATTTCTTTTATTTAAATCTTCTCTGTATCCATGAGTCAATAAATTTTTCCAAACAGTTTCTTCTTTTTCTTCGCATGCTTTCAAATAAAAATTTAAAAATTCTTCTTCAGTTAAATATCCTTTTTGATCTTTATCATTTTCTTTAATAAAATTTGTTACTTTACTATTTTCTTCATCCATATTATTTTCACTTGAATTTGTTACTGCTGCAATAAATTTAACAACAGCTTTATTATCCATTTTTCCTGATCCACCTGTAAAATCTTTAAACCAATCTTGAAATATTGATTTTACTTTTGGATTAAATTCATTTTCTATTATTAAAGGCTCTCTATCTAATTTTATAAAACTAAAACTTATTTTTTCACTTGGCTTCAAATCTGTAATTAAATTATTATTTATATGCAATAATTCATTAAAAGAAATATTATTTGCGTTTTCATCTAATAGTTTTTTTTCAAATATTTCTTTATTTTGGAGCTCTTTTATTTCTTTTATTTGACTTAAATATTCTTGAGATAAAGTAAATTTAAAATTATTAGGAGGCAAAGCGTATATATCACTTAAAATAACTTTTAAATCATTAGGAGTGACATTTCCCAATAATAAATGTTTCTCCATATCATTATATTCTTCTTTAATAGGACTTTTTCCCTTCAGTTTCAAAGGTAATTTAATAAAACAATTTTTAAGTAAAGATAAATGCGATTTTGGTTTAAAAAGTTCTTTTTTTTCTGATTCTATTATTATTAATTTTAATAAAATTATACATTTATCTAAAATTTCAGAAGTGGCATTTTCTTCCTTTATCAAACTATTACATGTTTCTAAAAGTTTTTCCACATATTTATTTTTATATAATTGAAAAATTAAATTTATTGCTACTGAAAGAACTGATTCATCTTTTATTTTTAAAATAATTTTCCATAATTTATCCAAACCTTTTAATTCATCAATATTTATAACATCTTCGACTTCATAATTTGTTTCATTATCTTCTTCTGATGATTTTAGTTGAATTTTATCTTTATTCATTTCGAAAAATATAGCTATAAATAGTTTTATTTGTTCAGTTGTTACTTCTTTTTGATTATTTTCGGAAATAAATTCAAATAATTCATGTTTTATTTTTTCTTTTTGTTTATTTACATCATCATTAAATTTACTAGTATAATCATCATCAGAAATATAATTTTTAATAAAATCGAAAAAAATTGATTGATCATTTGGACTAACGGCATTATTTATTAAAACATCTTTCAAAAAAGGAAGAAAATCATAATCTTTATAAAAATAATTAATTAAATAAGGAAATATTTCTATTCTTTTTTTGATATTATCTAAATGAGTAAATCCATCAATTATATATTTATCAATTTTTTCTCCATCTGTAGAAGATATATTATTTTTTTCTAATAATTCTTTTGCTTGATTTATATATAATCTAAAATTGTCTTCAAATAATTTTAATAAACGTTGCTCTTTAACAAAGTTTATAATTGGCTCAGTATATTTTTTTGATAATTTATCCATTAGTTGATATAAAATCGCAAAACTTAAAAGTGAATTTTCATTTTTTTTTAAACAATTTTCACAAATTTCTAAAACTTTTTCTAAATATTTGTTATCTCTTCTTACAAGCATTAATAATTTATCAAAAATAGGATTATTTTCAATTTTTGTATCTTTTAGAGATAATAAACATTGACATAAATAATCGCAACAAATTAAAATATTTTTCTCGTTATCGTTTCCTTGAATAGATAATCTATATACTAATTCTATTTCTTTTTCGTCTATTTTTTTATCTATATTTGATCGAATACTATTTAATAACATTTCTACATATTCTTCTTTTAAATTATCAGCCAAATCAGATAATAATTTTAATATAGTTATTTTAGCTTCTAAATCTCCTTTTTTTGTACAACTCCAAATTAATTGAAAATCTTTTTCACTTAATTCATTTTCTACCAAAAGTAGTTTTACAATTTCATTTGATTTATTAATTAATTGACTGTGGTAATTTGCTCCAAATATTTCTTGTATTATTTCATTTTTTTTAATTAAATTTACTAATTTTTTTCTAGCATTTGGATTCTTTTGATTGTTTTCTATATAATCATTTAGGGCTTTTATACCTTGAAGTCTTCTATCAAAAATACTTGTTTTAATTGTTTTCATTGATAAAGTCAAAGTCATTTCGTCATATAAATCTTCAAAATTTTGTTGATTGTTTTTATCTTCATTTAAATTTGCTATTTTTTTTAATACTTCTGATACAATTTCAATTAAATCTTTTGGTAAATTTCTCATTTCTTTATTATCTAAATTATTAATAAAATCAATTAATGAAGTTTTCATTATATTACTATTTTCTTTAAAATAATCTTTATGTATATAGGAAAATGAATGTAAATATATATAAAAAATATTATAAATTTCTTCTGAATTTGGTTTATCTTGAAGAATTTCTATAAATTTTTTAAAACTTCCTTCTTCTTCAATTTTTTTTAAAAAAATCGCAAAATAAATTTCAAAATCATCACTTTTTCCTAATATACAATTTTTTTGTCCATCAACTTCATAATTATAAAAATCTTCAATAGAAATTTCAGCATCTTTTTCTAATTTTTCATTCATTAGTTTCAATGGATTATTATCTTCATTACTATTATGATAATAATAACTAGGACTATTATAAGAATAATTTAAATATTTTTGTTGCATTTTTGAAAAAGTATTAAATTTTTGAATTCTTTTTGAATAATGTACAATTATTTCATCATAATTTTCCTTATCCCCAAAGAATTTTTCATTTTCGTTATCAGTATCGGGGGTTTCAGAATATCCACCCATCCTCCAAATATCTAAATGTTTTTCAAAAGTATCATTTTCATCTTCCAAATTTTTAAAATGTTCAGTATATAACCTAAATCCAATTTTATATTTCACTTTTTTATACCCATTTATTTCTTCATCAATTACATTCATTATTGTAGCGGGATACCATTTATTTCTATCAAAGCAATCTATCACATCCCATTTTTTTAAATTTGTCCTCCATTCCCAATCAGTAGTTTTTTCCCCAGCAGGAAAAATATTAATACTATTTATTGAAATATTTTTATCTTTACAATTTTCACAAATTTCTATTATATATTCATCATTTTCTATTTCTTTTATTCTTCCTCTAACCCAACTTTTTCTTTCGATTGATTTTGAAGTCTCAATTTCTATAGGTATATCAACTTCATCCCCAACTTTAAAATTATTTGTTTTTATAGGCTTTACAAATTTTCCATTATAAACTTCATTGAATTTATTAAAATCATATTTTTTTATTGGGTTATTATTTTTATTTTCATTGCTTTTAAAAAATGATCTTTGATTTCCATGAAAAATATCTCTTATTTTTTCGAATAAATTAGCATATTTTTTATTTTTATGAAATTTCAAAAATAAGTTAAAAGTATTTACAAGCAAATCTAAAGCTATTTCATCCCCATTATCACCATAAATAATTGGTTGGATTAAAATATATTGAATGGCATCTTTGTAAAAATCATCCATAAAATAGTTTAAAGTTTGCTCATCATTTGAAAAGTATTCTTCAAGTGTTTCTTTTTCTTGCATTTCTTTTAACATTTGAGTTAATGCTATCATATATTCTGTTTCATCGCAATCTTTAATCCAACTTTGTTTTATTTTCTCAGATATTTTTGATAATTTGGATTTCAAATTTACTTGATTATTTTCATTTTCATTCTCTTCCATTTTTTAAATAAAAATTACTATTTGAGATAAATATTTTTTGGATAATTAATTATAATTAAATAATTAATTATTTATTATTTTTTTAAATTTTAATTACAATTTTTAAAATTATAATTTAATATTAATTTATTTTTCAATTATTTTTAATTATCCTAAAAAATAAAATTTATTTAAATATTGATTATTAAAAATGAAAGATGAAAAAGAAGTTAATAATAATGATAATAATATTGAAAGTAAATTGGTAACTAATTTATATGAGAATTCAAATATTATAGAAGGAGATGTAATAGTCATTCCAGGTGAAAAATCAAAAAATCATCATAATAATAATCATAATCATGAACAAAATAAAAAAAATATTAAATATGAAATATTTCATAATCAAGAACAAAATAATGAAATTTCTCATAATCATTTACATGTTCATGAACATCATGAGCATCATCATAATCATGAAGATTTAAAATATAATTTATTTCCTTTTTTAATTGGAGTATTAATTTTTGCTGATGCATTATTAATTAGCAAGTTATATGATGCAAAACTTTTAACAATTGCATTATATTTAGCATCATATTTAATGCTTGGATATAATGTTATTAAGTCTACTTTTTTAAATTTCAAAAAAAAGAATTTTTTTGATGAAAATTTTCTTATGACTTTCGCAACTATTGGCTCATTTATAATGGGAGAATATTCAGAAGCTGTAGGGGTATTCATATTCTTTCGTTTAGGTGAAATATTTGAGGGATATGCAGTTTCCCAAAGTAGAAAAGCTATAACAGAAGTTTCCCAGCTTAAAGTTGAAGAAGCCGAAGTTTTAATTGATGGCCAATTCAAAAAAATAAATTCAAATCAAATTAAAATAGGCGATATACTTAAAATAAAAGTAGGAGAATGTGTAGCAGTAGATGGAATTATAGAATCTGGAAATTCAAAAATGGATACTTCTGCAGTAAATGGGGAGCCCATTCAATTATCTGTAAAAAAAGGTGATAAAGTATTTTCAGGATTTATAAATCTTACCGAAACTTGCACAATTAAATCTATAGCTCCTGTTTCTGATTCAATGATATCAAAAATTGCAAATGCAATAGAAGATGCTTCTGCAGCAAAACCAAAAATAAATCGTTTTATAACTAAGTTTTCTAAAATTTATACTCCTTTAGTTATTTCTTTGGCATTGTTAACAGCAATTATTCCACCAATTATTACAGGAAATTGGAATAAATGGATTTATTCTGGGCTTACTTTTCTTGTTATTAGTTGTCCATGCGCATTAGTTTTAAGTGTTCCTCTTGCATATTTTTCTGGAATTGGAGTGGCTTCAAAATTAGGTATAATATTTAAAGGTGGAAATGTTATAGAAACTCTTGGAAATGTAAAAGTTATTGTTTTTGATAAAACTGGAACACTTACCAATGGAAAATTTGATATAACAGAAATAAAATCTTATGGTAAAATGACCAATGAAGAAATTATTTCTATATGTGGAAGTTGTGAACAAAATTCAACTCATCCTATTGCTGTTAGTATAACAGAATATTGTAAGAAAAAAAGTATAAATCTTTTTACTCTAGAAAATGCAAAAGAAATAGCTGGAAAAGGTATTTCGGCTATATATAATAATAGAAGCCTACTTTGTGGAAATGAAAAACTTTTAAATGAGCAACAAATACCTATTATTGATAAAGATATTCCTTTTGGATGCCCAGTTTATATAGCAATAGATAATAATTTAGAAGGAAGAATAATTGTTTCTGATTGTGCTAAGAAAACTTCTCAATCATCTATTGCTGAACTTAAAAAAATGGGAATAAAAACAGCCATTTTTACAGGAGATAAATCAAAAAATGCTCTATCGATGTCAAATCATCTTGGAATAGATTTTTCAAAAGGAGATCTTCTTCCAAAAGAAAAACTTTCAGAACTTGAGAATATTCGGAAGGAAAATGGGATAGTAATGTTTGTTGGAGATGGATTCAATGATGGTCCTGTTCTTGCAGGAGCAGATGTAGGTGGGGCTATGTGTAATGGTTCTGATCTTGCTCTTAATATAGCAGATATTGTATTTATGAATTCAGAGCCTGAAGCTATAGTTAAGGCAAAAAAAATAGCAGATAAAACTCAATTTATTTCTTATGAAAATATTTTTATTACTTTATTCTTAAAAGGAATTATTCTATTTTTGGGATTATTAGGCTATCCAAATATGTGGTTAGCTGTTTTTGCTGATTCTGGAACTAGTGTTCTCCTTATTCTTAATTCAATCAGAGTAATGAATAAAAATAATTACAAATAAAAAGTAGGATTTTTGGCATTTATAAGTATATAATTCTAATTAATTAAATTTAAAAATAATATTATTTATATGTAATAAATAAACTTTAAATTTTTTGATATGTGGGGATTGGGGATTGGGGATTGGGGATTGG
>JAJNAB010024957.1:0-17330 GCA_023783335.1 Enoploplastron triloricatum | reverse complement strand
TTCTCAAAATTTTCTAAAAATAAAAAACAATTAAAAAGATATTATGAAAAAATAAATAAAAATTAATTATAATTAAAACTTACCTAATCCCTAATCCAAAAATTTGCTTAATGCACATTTTATTTAATTTTTATATTCAATTATTTTGTTAAATAATTAATTATTGTAAAGATATAAAGATATAAATTTAAATATTTTTAGGTACTGCAGCAGTAGCTGCTTTAATAACGAATTTTTTAAATTGTTCAGATACTTGATTTATACTTCCCCTTTTAAAATCATATATTTCAATTAGTTGATCTTTACCATTTATTGCCGATTTATGATTTTTATATATTTCAGTTATTTTATCAAATGATTGTTTTGAGTGTCTCCCGATTTTAAATCCTATAATTTTTATATGTTTTTCAACACACCTTTTAATTAATTGATGAAGAATAGGCCCCTGATCAGGATATTTATCCCCTTTAGAAAATTCGGTTCCATGAGCTCCTGCATCTGCAATATGAATAATTAATTTAGTTCCTTCTCTCCAAGCCATATTCTCTAAAGCAGCTTTATATCCCCATACCCAATCCTCAGGTATATCTCCACCTCCATATGCTTTAATTGTAGAAATATTATTTTTTAAGTTTTCCATATTATCTGTTAATTGAAATTTTATATTCTCATCACTAGGAGAATCAATTTTATCCCTATAGAATATTGCTCCAAAATTAAAATTATATTCAGGGTACTTAGTTTTTAATTCATTAAATATATTAATAACTTGCTCTTTTGCTGCATTTATTTCTCTTCTCATTGAGTTTGTTCCATCTATTAAATAAACTATATCAAAATCTTTACTTATTTCATCTCTGAATATCCATTTTGCATCTCTCTTTATATCATAATTAAAACTATCTAAATTAAATAATTCTACCCAAGAATCACCTTTATCAACAATTCTTTTTGAAAATTGGGTTGTCCAAGATATACAATTTAAAATATATCTATCTGTACCTTTTGTTAAAATCTCATTAAATAATTTACTAAATCCCCCATCAATTATAATATCACCTTCTTCATCAGATGATGGATAAAAAATTATTGATAATCCTTTATCATGGTCATATGCAAATGGAATAAAAGGAAGTAATTGCTCATTAGTTGGATCTACTAAATCTTCTTCTTTTATATCATTTTTTTCTTCATTTAATTCTTGATTATCCTTTTTAACTTTAGCATAAGAAACAGTTGTCCCTTCGAATATCTTTTTAAGATTATGAGCTAAAGAAAATCTTTGAATTTTCCCATTTGTAAAATATCTTTTATTATTAAATATTCCACATTTTGTTAAATTGATATTTCCTTCCTCCATTATTTCTTTTCCTGTATGATTTCCAACAAATCTTATATTTGACTTTGGGTATTCTCCTGGAAATTCAGCTTTTTTTAAAAATAAATTAGCTTCATATACAAAAGGATAATTATCACACCAAAATAATAAAGCTCCTCCATTTTTCCAAAATTTAATAATCACTTCAATGAATTGGCCAACAAGATTAGAATTTAGTTCTTTTATTTCAGTTCCTTTTCCACAAATTATCCAGGCCGCATAATATTTTCCTCCTTTTTGTAATTCTTCTATGCATTCATCATATTTAGTCTTTATTATTAATTCAATTCCATAATATTTAAAAAAATCTTTTAAACATTTTCCATCTGAATAACTTGTCTCTAAATACTTTGGATCAATAAATTCTGACTCAATATCTTCTGCATATTCTTTTGACCAAAAACAACAACATAAAACTTTTAACCCTTTGAAATAGTTTGGTCTGCACATAGTATTATTTTCATTGATTTTTTTATTTTCTCTTATATTATCAGCTTCGTCTCTATTTGCAATTTCTTCCATACTTTCTAAATTAAAAGGCCTATCTCTAAGATATTCAAATAGTTTTCCATATGTTATATATTTATTATAATTTTTACTAATTTCTGAAATTATATTAAGTTTATCTTCTAAATTATCTATAGAGGCTGATTTATTAATAATACCCATTTGCTTAATTTCATCTCCAAAAAATAATGATAATGCATTTATTAAATTATTTGGATTCTTTGACCAAAAACATTTTGAAAAAATATTTTTTATTTTTTCGGGATGAAATCCAAGTCCAA
Source organism: Enoploplastron triloricatum (assembly GCA_023783335.1). Classification (NCBI taxonomy): domain Eukaryota; phylum Ciliophora; class Litostomatea; order Entodiniomorphida; family Ophryoscolecidae; genus Enoploplastron; species Enoploplastron triloricatum. Next base: position 15,164 of record JAJNAB010024957.1, on the reverse strand, counting down.
TTCCAAAAGTAGTTATATAATTTTCTTCAATAAAAGAAATTAAATCTGATAATGATTTTGTATCTTCATCATCAAAAAGTCCATCAGTCATTATAAAAACAAATGATTTTTTTGTTAGATTTAAAGATTTTAATTTAAGAACATCTAGTAAACAGTCTTTTATATTGCATCTATAATAATTTTTTTCCATTAAAATTGAAGCGAGTCCTTTCCATATAATTGAATCTCTATTAAGAGAATTAGTGATATCATTTCCAGAACATAATATTATAGGTTCCTTATATGTGGCAATAATTAAATCAAAATAAGGAATTTCAATTACTGATAAAAATTTAAGAAAAGAAAATATTGTTTTAAATGAATGACTTATATTTATTTTATTAAAACAAGAAATTGAAGAATCAATTATAATACTTATTCTATAATCTCTTTTTAAACATGCTTTTTTTTCTAGCCAAATTTTATTTTCTTGACCTCCAGTGATTATATATTTTATGAGCCCTACTAAATATAATCTTGTTCCTTTAACTGAGGGGGCATACATTGAAGGTTTATTTGGAGGAAAAATATTATCAAATAAATCTATATTTAGGCCCTTAATCTCAAATCCAGATAATTTATCCATTAATTTATCTCCACTTACTAATTCTATTTTAAAAGGATGAATTAAATTAATATCTTTTTCTGTTAATTTACTATTGATATTTGAAGGTTTATGTGGTAGATTTGAAAGATAAAATTTTTCATCATTATCATAATATTTTAAATATTCTAATAATATTTCTATTTTTTCTTTATCCATATTATATTTTTCTTCATATTTTGGTTGATAAAATTTCCCCTCTATATTATTAAGATTTTTTGGTATCTTTTTTTTTTCATCTTCGGTAAGAAATATCTTTCCTGATAAAGAATGAGCAAATTTAGTAAAAATATTTTCTTGACCTAATATTATATCATTCGGATTCTCAATAATAGCAACTTCATATCCAGTATCTTTGCTAAAATTATTCCATATTTCATTTATATCGTTTTTATCTTCTTCTTTAAGTTCAGGCTCAATAAAAAAAAAGCAATATTTATCTTTTTCATTATATAATAAAGAATTCCATTGCTCTCCATAATTTAATTTAGGATCTAATCCATTTGAAATAATAAATATTCTTTTATTTGACCTTTGGGGATGGTATATTTTTTTATTAATATAATAGCATACATCTACCATTCTAGATGAGTACCTTTCAACCATTATGCAATCTAAAACTAACTTATAAATTTCATCATTGTGAGGAGTTTCAAATCTTTTAATTGTATAAATAAATTTATAATCAGCAAATAATATAATACTATAAGGTATTTCCAATGCATATAAACAATTGATAATACCAAAAATCAATATTGTGTGATATAATTTATAAATTATATCAATTGTTCTACAACAATCTATAGCAATTACTGCACATATTTTCTCATTTTGAGTATTTTGATTAACTGAGGCTTGAAATAATTTCAATGATATTACTTTTGATAAATCTAAAATTATATCTGAAGGATCTTTTATATCTTTAGGCAAAAAAGAAAAATTATTTAATTTATTATTAAAATCATCACTTTCTTCTAAAAATTCTGGTATTTTTAACTCAGACTTTTTGTTTTTTTTCCCTTTCATTAATTTAATAGTCTGTTTAGTTAGGTTTTTATCATTTTTAAATTCTATCAATTTTTCAGATGATACTTCTTTCATTATTCCACTTTCTTTTTCATATATTTCTTCTTTATCAAAATATTCATTATTATTATTTTCTTCTTCTTCTTTTTTATTATTTTTTTTTAATTCTTCTTTTTCTTTTTTTAATTCAGGTCGAGTTATTGAACGTCTGAAACTTTTTCTAATATTTGGTACAGTTTTCCTCCTTTGAAGATTTATTTCTTGTATCATAACAAAATCTTCATCTTTTCCAGAATTGCCTAAATCAAAAATTTTAATATTGGTTTTTTTATTTAAAAATTTATTCCAAGCTATATCCTTTGGGATATCTATATATTTTAATTTAGGATATTCAAATGAATTTATTGAATCTGCATTTTTAAGTACTTCTAAATTCTCTATTTCTTTAAAATTATCTTTATGCTTTTTTAATCTCTGACATAAAATTTCAAATAAATTGCAAAATTGATTTGAATTTTCCGATAAAATATTGTTTTCATGATCTTTACATGATATGTAAATAGAATATAAAGTTTTAAATAAATCATTTGAATATTTATTAGAAATTTTTTTTATTAATAATGGAAATGCTTGAATTAAAATATAAGATTTTTTTAATAATTTAATCATATCATTAATTGAATTTGTTTCTTTCAAATTAATTTTGTAAGTATTTAAAATTTCGGGTTTTATTTCGAGATTATCTAAAATTTCTTTTTGAATTTTTTCTTCTTTTTTTTTATTTTTTTTTTCTTTAGGAACTTTATCTAAAGTTGTAGGCTCATTCAAAAATTCATCAAATTTATATACTTTTGATTGAATTGATTCGTCAATTTTTTTGCAAAATATTTCTTTTATATCTTTTTCAAATTTTTCTTGTTCAAATTTAATTGTTAATTTTTCTTCTATTTTATTTTCAAAAAATCCAAAGTAATTGTTTTCATATTTCTTTAATTCCTCTTTTCTTTTATAAAATATTTTTCCTATTTCAATTATAATATTATGATATACAATGGGTAAAATATGTTGATCTTCAGTATTTTTTAATTTTTCAATATCATCTAATAATTTTTCATTATTTTCAAAATATCTTGATAATTTATTTAATATTTCCAATTTTTTTTCTTTAGTAGCATTTTCATTGCAAATAAAAATTATAAATTCATTCATTGTTTGTATTTGATTATATTTTTCTTTTATTATTTTATCATAAGTTTTATTTATACTAAACACACCATTTAATTTATTAAATATATTAGCTATTTCTTCTTTGGCTTTTGCTAAATTTTCTTCATTAAATATTTCAATATGAGATTCTTCAATTTTTTTTTTTATTTTTTTAGATTGACCCCAAATTTCTTTATCGTTAATTAGTAAATCTTTTATTAAAAAAATCAGTTTACAATCTTCTGAAATAAAATCAATTTCACCTTTATTTTTTTTAATTTTTTTAGATAAATATTTTTTTATTTTTTCTGCTTTATTTTTATGATTTTTATTTTCATAATTATAGTAAATCATTTCCCTTGAACAGTCTTTGAAATTATCATAATTTATTTTTATAAAATGGTTATCCCTAAAGACAAAATAAGGAACAGAACAAAATCTTATCTTATTTTCCTCAAAAGCTTTTTCTATTGCAAATTTTAGATAAAATTTTTTGCTTATTTGATCACATATAAATTCTAGTTCAAAATTATTTTTGAAATATTCATTTAATGAATCGTATTCTTTTTTACTTGAAAATATAAAAATAGATATTTTTATTTTTATTGTAATTCCTTCATTAAATTTATATATTTCATTTATTCTTTTATCAGTATCAAAACTCAAATATTTACTATCTTTGGGTAGATTTATTTTTAAGAAATGATTAGGCTTATCATTTTCATCATCCAAACATTGAACTCTAAAAAATAATTGGATAATTTTATTATTATATTTTTTTGTCTCAGATTTATAATGATAAATTATTAAGTCTTTATTTGAAGTATGATTTTGAATTTCACCTGTATATTCATTATAATAAAATAATCCAAAATCATTTTTTTTTATTTTAGAATTTATTTCAATAGGGATTATTAGATTTTTACTTAGATAAATAGAAAATAGTCCATGAAAAGTATTTTTAGAAATATCGGATATTTTTGGAATTTTAATTTTAAAAGTTGCTGATGAATCTTCACTTTCTAATTTGATTTTGGGCTTATCTATTGTATTATTTTCTAAAGATACTAGAGAATAATTATTTTCAAATGATTCATATTTTCCCTCAAAATTCATAATTTTAAAATTGATTTTAAGGGAATGTCCTTCATCAAGAAATTCTTTGTTCAAAATTAATTTATTTTCTTTCCAAGAAAAATTATATTTTTTTGCATATATAATTACACTTAAAGGTAATAAATAAAACTTAAATTTATTTTTTAATACTAATGGATTTATTTCATTGGGGATTTCGCTTAAAATTTTAAAATCTAGTTTAACTTCAATATCTTCTTTCTTTTCAGTCTTTTTATCTGGAATAATAAATTTAATTAAAATTGGAGTTGAGGAATCTACATTATTTGATATTAAAAATAAATCTTGATATTCTTTATTATCAATACTACTTTTTATTATTTCTGTTTTTAATTTTTTATTGATAAAAGAAATTATATTTATTGAATAAAATGAACTTCCATATAAGGAAGGAATTATATTTCCTAAATCAAAATCAAAACTTGAAAAAGGTACTTGTATAGTTTTATTATCTGAGGATAAGGCAATATAAGGTGAATTATTCTTTTCTTTAAATGTAGAAAAATCAATTTCTGTATTTTGAGAAACTAATTTTATTTCATTATCTAATTTAAAAGAATTGGATACTATTTTTTCATCCAGCTTGAAATTTTCAATCTTTTTATTAAAATTATCAAATATATCTAAAATAAAATTAAATTTTTCAATTAGCATTCTTTTTATATTTTCATAATCCTCACAAATTTTTTTTGCATTTATTAATTCCTTATCTACATTATTGAACTTAGGATTATTCAATGATACATCTTCCAGCTCTTTCTTAATATTTTTTAAATTTTTTAATAGCATTACTATTCTGGTATTTTTAATATCTTCAATTAATGCATCATTTAAATGATTTAATACCTTTATAACTAGATCTGAAATATTTGTAGATACTTTTTTAACTTTAAATAATAAACTTTGAGGATCTTCTTTCTTATTAATATCAACTTGGATATTTGATATTTCATATTTAGGTTTAATATCTTTACTTAAAACTTCTCTTTCAACTTCTTTAAGTATTTCATTTAATTTTCTTTGGACTTTTTCTTTATTTAATTTTTTTAATTTTAAAGAATTTGTTAGTCTTGAAGTTGTTATATTTTCACCTTCCTTTATTATTACATTCACTTCAGAATAATTTTTTGAAAAATAGAATATTCCTTCTTTCTTAAAAATATCATTTTCAAATTTTATTTCATCATGGCCTTCAATTTTTATTTCATCGCAGAATTTTGGAATATTTAATTCTTTAACAGTAATTTCTTCATCAGAAAACATATTTCCATATTTTGATAAATTATTTTTATAAATTAGTAATTCTTTTACATTATCATTGAAAATATCATATCTTTTATTACTATCAATTAATAAATCAAATTTTGAAATATATTTTTCAGATGCTTCTTTTAATTCTTGATATTTATTAAAATTAGCTTGATTGGTTTCTTTTGATTTAATTGATAATCTTTCCATTTTTAATTCTTCAATATCCTTTTTTATTGCATTAATCAAATTATCATATATTTTATTTAACTTATCTTTAATTTTATTAGCATCTATAAATATATCTTTAGTTTTTTCAATAAGAATATTATACTCTTCTTTTTCTTTATTTTTAATCTTAGAAACTATTATATCTCTTAAATCTATTAAATATTTTATATTATCTAAAATTTTTCCTTTGTCTTTTTTAGCTTTATTAATATTTAAATTAAATAAGCCATCTAATTTATTTTCAAAGCAATACTCAATAAATAAATCAATTATTTTTTCTATTATTAACTTATAATCCTCTTCAAAATCTTTTGTTGGTAATAATTTTATCTCACTTAATTTACAAAGATAATTATATAAATATTCTACTTCTGATGGGATGAATTCATTAGTAATTTGATTATTAAATAATAATTGTATCCAAAAAATAGAATTATTTTTCTTTTCTTCTATTTTATTTATTATTTTCTTAATCAAAAATTCTTCAATTAATTTAGATGTATAATTATCAGTCTTTCCTTGAAATGATAATTGGCTTTGAGATGATAATATTCTTAAAATATGTCCTATTATAGGATATTTGTTATTATTAGCGCTTATAGAGGTTACATTTTTTAATAAATTTTTTCTTATTTCCAATTCTATATCTGGATGTTTAAATAAATAATATATTAAATATGGATGCGAATAATATTCTTCCTTAATATTTTTTTTCCAATTTTCATCTTTTATAAAAAATAAATCGTCTAATTCTAGCTGTTTTTCATTATTATTAACATAATCATATAAATTTTTAATTAAAAGTATTGAATAAGTCATAAATTTATTATTTTTTACATTATCACTGCTAGAAAATATATTATTAATAATTGATTTTTGATCATTTATATTTTTATTTATATCTTCATTTTTAAGTAAAGTATCTTTAAATATACTAACTAATTTATTTAATCCTTTGAAAATATCAATTTTTGTTAAGTCTTCTTTTTGAAATTCTAATATTTTTGTTATAAAATCATCGAAAGAGCCAAATTCAATTGGCCTGCCTAAAGAAAATGCATAAAATATCAGACCATTTTTTGGAATATTTTTGTAAGAATTTTGAATAAATAATAATAGAATTGAATTTATATTTAAAGTAGGTATAATTATTTCATAATCAGCTGATAATTTTGATGAAAGGTAGCATGCGAATTTCCTATCTTCATTATCTATACATCCCCTAATTTTATATTTATTAAATTCATTATAAATTTTATCACGACTAAAATAGCAGCAAGATTCATTTATAGCAAAATATTCTAAAATAAGATTTGATAATAATAAATCTTTAAAATATTGAATTTTTATTGTTTTATCATTTTCAAATATCATTTTTCTCAAAATTTTTAATCCTTTTTTTAATATTTTTTTGTCCCTTTCAATTTTAGTATTTATTTTTCTATCTAATTTATTAAAATATAATATTTGGCTTTCTTTATTACTATTATTTTCTATTTCATCTAAAAGTTTGATACAATCATTGTATTTAATTAATGATAATATAATTCTATTAAATTCCTTTGGATAATCATTCTCAAATATTTTTGATTCATAATTTTCATCATAATCTTCCTTTTGAAAATCAAATTTTATAAGTGATTTTTTTTTTTGTTTTTCTAATTCTTTATTATGATACAAATCTATAATAGATTCTGTATATTTTTTACAATTTTCTAAAATAATATCTGATCGAATTGCTTTTTCCAAATATTTTATTGCTCTTTCAATAAAATTATCTTCTCCTCCAATATTTAAAGATTTTAATTTTTCAATTAAATTTTTAAAATCTTCTTCTAATTTTGCTTTTTTCTTGTCACCTTTTTTAATTAAATTTTGTTGTATAATTCTTAAATCTAATTCATTATAAGTATCCAGCCATTGCCCGATTGATTTATTTAAATAATTATAAATTGTTTTTTCATAAAATGGTTGCATTTTTGCTACATCTTCTAATAAAGACTCTATTTTTGATTTAATAACTTTAGATTTATTTTCCATTTCATCATTCACTATATTTCTTTATTTTTCATCTGAAGAATAAGTATTATCATATGAATCAAAAAACAATTTTGAATTAATTAAATACATTAAATTTTCAAACATATTCATTTCTTTATGTTGTTCTGGTATCTCTAAATTTAATTTACAATTGTTTATAATATATATAATTATTATTGATATAGATTTCTCAATATATTTTAATTTGATACTTTCTTCTTTAATTTTTGGATAAAGTAAACCCAAAGTAATTGAATTAAATATTAAATTCGTATTTTTTGTAAATAATTCAAAATATGGATTTTTTAAATTTTCAGATATAATTTTTGATTCATATATTTCTGGCTTGTAATATTTTATTTTAAAATTAACAAGATTTTTTTCTATTTTTTTTTTAAATAATAAATATCTTTTTTGCCCACATCTAATTGATTTTAATTTTTTAGATATTTCTGTATCAATTATTATCTTTTCTGCACAATTTTCAGATTTTAATTTATCTTCTTCTGTTATAATCATTGACGATAAAATATTATATATTATTCTCAAAAATATATAGCAATCTCCATTTATATTATTATTATCTAAAATAATTAAATATTCATTAATTTTATCTAATATTTCTTTTATATCCTTTAATAATATGCGATCTAAATGCTCTAAGAATTTTGTAAAATTGAATGGAGTTTGTTTATTCGTATATTCATCAATAATTAATATTAATTGCTCATATTTTTTATCAATATCGTCTTCATCTCTTCTTAAATAATCCATTGTTTCGTTAAAATTTTCTGGTTTTTCTAAATATTTCTTAATCAAAATTTTTTTTAAATCATATGGTTTTTTATATGAATTACTATAACAATCTTCAATTACACTAATAATTGATTCACATAAATCATAATTTCTTATATTCACCGAATTATATATATATTTCAAGTTTCTTCCAGAAAAATTTTTTTGGCCAGCAAATAATTCTAATTCATTTTTTGCAAATTTTTTTGAATAAAGATGGATATTAGCAAATTTTATAGCTAATTCTCTGACTTGTTTTTTATTAAGTTTAATTCCTTTTTGCCTCTTTTCTAATACATTATTAATTTTATTTTGGTTCACTTTTTCTTCATTATTTATAATTTTTTCCTTATTTTTTTCATGTTCATCTTCATTGATTTTATCTTCTTCATTCTCCTCTTCTTCTTCATCTTCTTCTTCTTCATCATCATCATCTTCTTGTTCACTTGATTCTGATTCTGAACTAGAATCCTTTTTTTTTTTCTTTTTTTTTCTTTTTTTCTTTTTTCTTTTTTTCCTTTTTTTTTCTTTGGTTCTTGGTTTAAAACAGGTTTTTTTTCTTCTTCTTCTTCTTCATTCCCATCAAATGTCTTATTATATTTAAAGAGTCCAGAAAGTATTAAAGATGCAGATTTAAGGTCTTTGTCTATTGATGGAAGAGAATAAGTTAAGCATTTACTGATGAAACTAGATGATAATTTTTTAGATTGTTCAACTTCAAAAGGATTATAAGTAATAAAAAGTCTAAAATTTTCATGAATTCTAAATGATTCATCTTTATTATCCATAGTATATTCATATTGAGGCCCTTTTTCAAAAATATTTAATCTTCTATCTTCTAAATCGCAAAGAGAAGATAATCTTTCATATAATTCTGGCTCAGCCGATTCTATTCCATCTAATATGACCCATTTACCTTCTTTTATTGCTTTTATAAAAGAAGAATCTTCATTTTTTAAGTGCCTTAAAAATGATAATTGCTCATTCAATAGTTTTTCTAACTTATCTACAATTTTTGTTTCATCATAATCTAAACTTTCTTTTAAAGATTCTAATTTATTTATCATATTTTTAAAATTTTTTGGAGTCCATAATTCTTTATTATTAATAAAATCTTCTTCATTAATTTTAGAATAAATATCTTTATTAGATTTTAATTCTTTTATAGCTTCTTTAATTTCTATGATATCATTGCTATCAATTTCACTTTGGGGTGCAATTTGTCCAGTTAATAAATTAATTCCTGAATCATTATTTAGTACAATTATATCAGGTTCCTGTCCTAAGAGTTCACAAAACATTTTAGTTAAATAGCTTTTACCTGAAGCAGTGGGTCCTTGTATAATGCAAGGTATATTTGCTTTCACAGAAATAATTAAAAAAATTAAGCCAAATCTTTGTTCTGGAGTTAATGTCAAAATTTTCTCTTTTATACTTTTAATTTTAATTATATCATATGAAGATAATCCAAAGGTAAAATATTTATTTTTTTCAATTGGCTCAATTGGAGAAATTATAATAGATTTATCAGTATAATCAATTTTTGGCCATAAATCTTTATTTAATGAAATTCCTAATTTATCAGAAATAATCTTTAAATCATCAAAATTATTAAATCTATATATTAATAAAATTTGGATTATCATTTCATAATCAATGATATTATTAGTTAATACAATTTCAGATATTATTTTATATTTTTTAAAATCATTTAAATTAAATAATTCTTTTTTTTGATTTTCTTGGCAATATTTTAGAATAGTTATAAAATCTTGAACATAATCAAGATTATCTTCGGTTTCAATTATTTTTTTACTTATCTCTAATAAATTATTATTTTCTAAAAATTGTTCGCATTTGAATATTAAACTGGAATTTTTAATTGAATTGGGAATTGTATTTTTAATACTAGTTCCTTTTGAAGTATGATCAAAAATTGCTATTAAATTAAATTTCCCTTTTGTTACTATATCTCCATTTGGCAAAAATATTTTATTTTTTGTTTCATCAAATACTGGTATTAATGATTCTAAAACATTATTAGATGCTTTTTCTAAATTTTCAATAATAATTATACAATTTTTTAATGATTCATCATCATATTTAGAACTATCGATTGCATCTAATAATTTACTTCTTGAAATAATGAATTCTAATCCAGTTTCTTTTTGAACAGGTAATGTTTTACAAAATAAATCTTCTATTGTGGTTGTGTTTGAAATTGAAAAATGTATAACATTTAGATTTAATATACTAGCTATATATTTTATTGCTGTCTTTTTTCCAATACCTACTTGTCCTTCTATTATTAATGGAATATGTAAAGCTAAAGAACTATGAAGATAATTAAGTAATTTATTGAATTGATTAGTAAAGCATAATTTTGCTCCTTCATTTCGAGTTATTATTGATTCAATTTCTATATTTGTCCATAAAGATTTCAGTGTATTTGCTTCAATTTTAAATGGAATTTGATATTCAACTTTTGGATTTTTCAATTCATCAATTTTTATTTTGAAATCTTTATTTATTTCAATTAATATATTTAAAAATTTTTCTTCACTTTTAGAATTAATTTCAAAATTAGAATTAAGGGCAAAATAAATGGAAAAAATAATATTTAAACGTTTTTCTTCTTCTTTTTTATTTTTAGTTTTTTCATTTATTTTTTTGTAAATAGATAATATTTTTGTAATATCTAAAAATGATAATTTTGTTTTAAATCCATTTTCATATTTTAAAAGAAAAGTGAAGAAGTCTTCAGGAATTAATGATTCATAAGCTTTAGCCGCATTTTCTTTTTCTTCATTACCATATTCTGAGGTATATATTGTAGTTAATCTAGATTTTGCTGCGTCAGATAAATTTCTTATTCCAGACAAGCTTGAAATAGAAATAATTCTAAATTTATCTGAAAATCTATTTATTTCTTTTGGGTTCATTTCTCCAGTGAAAGTATCACAAAAATCCTCATTCAAAGTTAATATAGGATTATAATTAAAGAGGTCATTAAATCTTTCTAAAACTGCTGTTGATAAATTAGAAATATTTTTTAATATTATTGGGCATTGCTTTAATATTTTATCTAATAAAATTCCAGTCTTAAAAATAGATGTAAAATCTTTGAAAATTCCTCTATTATTGTCTTCTTTTTCAAATAACTTCTTTTTAAGACTTTCTAAAGATTTAATAATGCATTCAGGTAATTCATTTTTTCTTTCTTCAATTAATCCAATTATTTCTTTCTTCAAATTCTCAAATGAATCTTTTGCTTTTTTAAAATTATTTTTTCCTTTTTCTTCCTCAGATTCAAGTTTTAAATTAAAATAATCTTTTATTATTTTTTTTGAATCTTTTATTTTTTCTTCATCTTTTCCTATCATTAATATTTTTTCAACAAAATATAATTTTGCTTCTACATTATTAACTAAATAAATAGAGCCTAATAATTGTTCAATTGATGTTTCAGGATATAAATTAATTACATCTGCGTTCAAAGCAAATTTTTTTGCTAAAAAAGTTTTATAGCAAGATGGACCACAAAAATTAATTGGCTCCTTAAAATTTGCAAATTTAGCATAAAATACAGATTCCATTAGTGAATTAAGATGCTCTAAACCGTCAAAATCATTTCCAATATTAATTCCTGATTTTCCTTTAAATAAAAATTTTTTTAATTCTCTATTAATATTTTTTTCTTCTACTTTAAGTGGACCAGTTATTACTTCTGTTATATTATCCATTAATTCTTTTCCTATTTCAAAAGCTTTTTGTAAAATAACTTTTAATTCATTGAAAGCATCTAATCTTTTATCTTTTGGTATTTCACCCAAAATATATATGACTAATTGTAATTCAAAAGAAACATTTATATAATCTTTTTCATTAAATTGTTGATATGAATGTCTTCTTAAGATTTTTCTAATATTTCTCATTGACCAAGTCCCAATATATCTTTTATTTTTATCATTATTTAATTCATGCATAAATTTAGCCAATTTATTAGAAGATATTTGATATTTAGAAGTATTTCTTATAGGATCTCTCATACTATCTTCATAAGAAATATTATTTATTTCTTTTTTAATTATATTCTCATTAATTATTTCTTGGCAGCTTGCATTTAAATCATTTAAATCTGGCAATGGATAATCAATAACTCTTAAACGTTTTTCAATTACATGAGGTAATCTTTTTCTTCCAGTAGTTGATAAGTCATTTTGGCAGGCAATAAAGAAAAAATTTTTTTTATATTCTATTTTTTCACTTATTCCTGGAATTAAATAAGAAGAATTCTCATCATTTTTTTCAAAAGCAATGGAAAGAGTCTGAAGAATAGTATCTTCTGCTAAATTAAATTCATCTCCAATAAATATTTTTCCATTTTTTAATGCTAATGTCAATGGACCTTCCATTTTTATAGGTTTACCGTTTTTAAATGTAAATGTTCCAAACATATCATCAACTTGTGTTTCTAAATGGAAAGAATACATAATAGCGCGTTCATTTCTAGTATATTCAGAAAAAGCACGAGCCATACTAGTTTTACCCAATCCTGTTGGACCCACAAGGCAAACAGGAATTCCACAAATAGAGCATGAATATAAATTAATCATTAAATTTTTTAAATTTTCAGAATTCTTAAAATAAAATTTTTCGTCGTTAGAAATTTGTTTATTAGTTGAAAATAATTTATTAGCTAATTGTTCTATTGCAGAAGGAATTTTATTAATATTATTTTTATCTCCAAAAAGAAGGCGATGTGTATAATCTATTAATTCCTTTTTATTTATTTTTTTTTCACATTCAAGATATAATCTATAAAATGATTTTGCTAATTTTGCTAATTTTGACATTGAGTATTTATTTATATTATGATTTTCATATATTAATTCTACTATTTCTTTATCTATTTTTTGTTCTTTATATTCATTTTCTAATATAATATTAATTAATTTTAAATATTCTTCTTTATTTAAATTTTCAAGTTGATCTCTTAAATTAATCACCATTAATCTGTTAAGAAGAGCAGGTGACAAATATTTTAATTTATCAATATTACATGTTGATATAAAATGAAATTTTTTATTAATTTCAATAATAGGTTGTTCTGCATTTTCAGAAAGATCAAATTTATAATCTTCATCAGAATCTTTAGGATCAAATAATCCATTTAATCTTTCTGCCACTTTGGTTTGGGCTGAACTAATGTTTGTAAAAATGCAAGAATATCCATTTTTTATAGCTTTTGTTAAAGGACCATCTTCCCAAATCATAATATTTCCTGATTCTTCATTTTGTGGAGCAGGAGTATATCTTCCTAATAAATCAGATACAGTTGTTTCAGGATTAAATACAAATAAAAAATTTTCAGTTTTATTTTCTGAAAAATAATATGAGATCCATTTTGCAATTTGTGTTAATCCTATTTCTTCTTCTCCTACAAAAAGTAAATGCTTTCCGTTTTCAATTCCAATTTTAGCAAAGAGAAAAGCTTGTTTTAAAGTTTCTGAATGAAAACATTTTGGAAAATCTGGTGGTAAATCTGGCAAATTATCAGATTCTTTATATAAATCTTTATATTTTTCTTTTAATATATTTTGCATCTTTTTGTATGTATTTTTATCATATCTTGAGCCATAAAAGCAACTAATAGCTTCATTTGGGGAAATATTTTCTGAAATAGCCTTTATTGAGACATTTAAATCCCTTACTGTATAACATTGAGGGCTTTCTTTTGATAAAGGAGATTTTACCCATTCATTATGAAAAATACCAATTTGTTTAATTATTTCCTTTTTTTTTGTATTTTCTTCTCCCTCCTTTAAATATTTAAGTTTTTTGGCAGCTTCTAAAGCAATTGTTTTTAATTCTTCTTCAGAAAATGATGGAAATTCAATAACTTGAAATGTTTCAAGGAATTTATTAGATAATCTATCCCTTGTAAGTGCAAAAGCGCCTGCTTTTGGATTTTGAGTAGCAACGATTCTGAAATTTTTATGTCTATAAAATGTTTTTAAACCAACACCTGGAACTGATTGAGTAACCTTATCTGAATCTAAAGCACTAAGCATACATTGTAAAACAGGGTTTGGGGCTAAATTTACTTCATCTAATAATAGAACTTTTCCATATGAATATGCTTCTGCAAAAGCCCCTTCTTTATATTTAAATCCACTAAATGAATTATCTTTATCAGTAATTAATCTTCCCATTAAATCTTCAATTGTAGTTTCTGAACTTAGATTCATTCTAATTAATTCAAATCCTAATAAATCACATAATACCTGAATTGTCTTAGTTTTTGAAGTACCAGTTGGACCTTCTAACATAATGGGGATATTAGATTTTATTTGATTAAATAATTTCTGAATTCTTTGATCCGCTTGTTCTGTAAATATAAAATTTCCTTTTATTTTATCCTTATTATATTCTAATTTCTCTCTTTTTTTTTCAATTAAATCATTTTCATTTATCTCCATTATTATTATTTAAAAATATAAATTTTTCATTTTTATATAAAAATTTTTTAATATTCAAAATAAAATAAAATTATTATAATATAAAAATATTATTTAATAAATAAATACTAAAAGCAATTGCAAGTGTAAAATATATTAATGAATATGAATTTTTATATGCATTATCATTAGCAAATAATATTATAATTGTCAAAAAATAAATTTTAATTGATCCAAATGTTGTAAAATTTCATTTAGTTTAATTATTCATAAAGCTTAAAAGATTTAACTATTTATTAAATATATTTATAAATTAAAATAATAAGTATAATATATGGGGATTGGGTATTGGGGATTGGGGATTGGGGATTGGGGATTGG
>JAJNAB010024956.1:0-17416 GCA_023783335.1 Enoploplastron triloricatum | reverse complement strand
AAATGATAATTATTTTTATATTCATTTTTTAATATTTTTTTATTACTTATTAATATATATATAATAGCAAATAATTTCTTTAAGTTATAAAGTATTATTTTTGCAAATGTTACATTTTGTAGATGATTCTATATAATTATTAAAGCTTATTCTTTTATTTGGAACATTTTTAAATATTTTTCTATTATTTTTTAAAATATTTTAATAATGTTTTTTTTATTTTTATTCAAAAAATGTTTAGATACGTTTTTGCTACTAAGAAAAGTATCTTCACTTTTTTCATTACTTTCTTCTTTTATTTTACTCTTATTATTAATTTTTTTTTGAGATTGTGGAATTTTTTTATAATATTTTGTTTATAAAAATGAATTTTTTTGTGAAATTTTTAAATTTTCTAATTTATGATAATTTAAGTTTGTGCTTATTAGCATAAATATATTTAAATTGAAATTATTTTTAAATTATTATTATTAATATTATTATCATTTTTATCATTATTTAAATTATTATTTTTCCTATTTTGTCATTTTTAATATTATTTTTTATTTCTTTGATTAATTTTATAATATTATCATTCCCTGAATGATTATTCATTTTATATTCAGAAGCATTTATAGTAATTATATTAAATAATTTATCTTTTTCCATTTTAATAAAAGATTCTTTTTTTTTCCTTTTTAATAAAGTATTTATATGAGTTATTATTATCTTTTCTATTATATATTTTATTTTTCCTTGTTCAGATATTCTTTTAATATTATATTTTTTTATATTTTGATTTTTTGTTATTTTTCTAATATTCTTATTTTTATATTTAAAAAAAATCAATTTAATAAAATAAAAAAAATTTAATGGAATCAGAAAGTTCAACTAATATCTCAAAGGCATCTTTAAATTCAAACAATATTACTAATTTAATATCAGATATAAAGACAGCACAACCTAAATTTTACCAATCTAAATGTTCTTATGATGAGCTCCTAACTAATTATAATTATGTTTTAACTGAAAATGCAAAAATCCGTTTAGATAAATTATATACATATATTGAAAATGGAATTCCAGTTATATTAGAGGGAGAAACAGGAAGTTCTAAAACACTAAGTGCTGAAATAATATGCAGACATATATATGAGCAAAAAAAAAAAATCATATCTTGAACAGAGTAAAAATGAAGAGAATAAGAAAGAACAAAAAAAATATGAAAAGCCTTACATTAAATTTAATCTAAGTGCTGAGGTGAAAATAAGCGATCTGATGAGAAAACTTATGGGAGATAAAAAATGTTTATCTGGACTTAAGATTGTTGATGGTCCTTTTTTTGAAGCATTTAAAAAAGGAATCCCTCTAATTCTTGATGAAATAAATTTGGCTAGTCAAGAAGTATTACAATGTATTGAAGATGCATTAGATAGTAAAGTTATTAATATTGATATTTCAGGGATTGGACATGTTACTCAAAAAATGGAAGAAGGTTTTTGTCTAATTGCTACACAAAATCCTAACAAAGATAATTATGCTAATAAAAGACAACATTTAAGTCAAAGTTTTTTATCACATTTTCAAATTATAAAATTTCCTTCTTTTGGAATTAAAGAATTAAAAGAAATAGCAGAAACCTTATTTAAATCTTTTAATAAAAATAAAGAAGGAGACAAAAAAGATAAAGAATTTATATCAGATTTAATAAAGTTTCATGAATTTTGGACATCAAAAGATGATATTAAAAATGATATAAGTTGTTTTACAATCAGAGAAATTGCTGCTACTGTTAAAGCATATATAGATGAAAATAAAAATAATGGTTTTAAAATAATAAAAGTTATTTATGGATCAAGATATGAAAAAGAAAAAAAAGATAAATTACTTGAAAAATTAGGAGAATATGGAAGTTTTAAATTAGATTATGAGAAATTTAAAAAAAATGAACCTTCTTTTGAAATACCAATAAAAATAAAAAATATTTATAATAATAAAGCTTTATTAGAAGTATTAGAGTCTTCTCTTTTTTCTCTAAAAAAGGGAAGAAATATTATTATTGTTGGGAATGAAGGATCAGGAAGATCACAAATAGCTAGATGGATTGCTCAAATTTATGATTCAAAAGATTATAATTATTTCCATTTTATTTGTACTGGGGAAACAAAATGCTCAGATTTAATAGGCTATCATTCTCCAAGCAAAGAAAAGAAAATTAACCAAGGTGATTCAATTATGGAATGGAAGGAAGGTTTTTTAACTAAATCTATTAAAGAAGGAAAAGTTGTGATATTGGATAATTTGCATGAAGCAAATTCAACTGTATCAGAAAGATTAAATGGGCTTTTAGATTTTAAATATGATCTAAAAGAAAGAATATTTGATATTCCTGAAAACCCTTTGGAAAGTTCAGTTACAATAAATGAAAATTTCAGAATTATAGGAGTATGTGATATTAATCAAATAATAAAAATGTCTCCTGCCTTTCTTAATAGATTTGATATTATTGTATTAGAGAATCAACTTGAATTAATGAATATTGAAAATTATAATGAATTGATAAATATACTTTTAAATATAAATGAAGAGCAGCAAAAAAATATAATTAAAAATAAAATAGATGAATTTTTAGAGGAAGAAGACGATGAAGATGAAGAAGAAATCAAAGAAAGAAATATAAAAAAAGAATCTATCAAATATTTATCAGATAAATTATTTAATCATAATCATTCGAATAATAATGGTAATGACCCTAATGAATCATTAACAATAAAAGATATTTCAAGGCTTTGCTATTCTTTAAAATTAATAATAAAAATTAATGAATTTAATCAAATTTCAGATATAGAATTAATAGATTTTGTCTATGATTTGCTTTTTTCAAAAAATCAAAAAATATCAAATGATTCAATAAAAAACATACTAATAGAGCTTTTGAAGAATAAAATAAATTCTTCAAAAAATGCAGAAAAACTAAAATCTAAATTTATTTTTGAAAATAATAAAACTTTAGAAAATTTTCTTTCAATAGTTTATGGCTCTTATTTAGTTAACTTACATTTATGTGTAATTGGTCCAACTGGTGCAGGAAAAACAACAAGTGCTAAATTCATTTCTGAAATATTACAAGGTGAAAATAATTATAAATTATTTTCTTTTCATAGAAATACAAAACCAAAAGAACTTTTTGGAACTTTAAATATGAAAGAAGGAAAAATAGAAGATTATAAAGGTCCTTTAATTGAATGCGCTGAAAAAGGAAAAATCTTTATTGCAGATGAAATGAATTTGTCTCCTATTTCAACAATGAATTCTCTAGTTCCAATTTTGGATCCCTTATTAGATAATAATATTTATATCCCAATGAATGATCAAGCTATAAATATTAATAAAACATTCTTTTTTATAGCATGCCAAAATGATTTGGATAATCTAGGAAGGAATTATGTTCCAGAAAGTTTACAAAAAAAAATTAGAAGAATCAGATATCCAAAACAAAATTTAAAAGAAATTGTCAATATATGTATTGAAAAAAGATCAAAAGAATTTGATGAAGACGATAAAGAATTTACTGAAGAAAATGCAAAATTTTTAGGAATATTTTATCATAATTATAATTATTTTATTGATAAAAATAATTTGCAATTATTAAAATGGTCTTTCAGGGATATAGATAAAATATTAATGAGAATAAAAGAACATCTCAAAGATAAAGAAAATTATATAGGCTTTAAATATTATCATTTTATTTATTTTTATTTGTTTTGTTCTATTCCAAAATCAATATTAAATTTAATTGATAAAAACAATAAAAGAAAAATTCCAATAAAAATGACAATACATTTATTATTTATTAGGGCTTTTAGATTATTAAAAAAAACAGATTCCATAAATTTACAAAATAGCTTTTTCTCAATTCCAAAGGTTAATAGAAAACAATTATTAATATTAAAAGGAAAAATAGCAATAAAATTCGAGGACTTAAAAGACATAGTAATAAAAGAACAATTCTCAAATAAATTATCAAATTATTATGATGATTTTTTTAAATTAAAATTAGCATCGAGCATTGAACCTATAATTTTAATGGGTCCATCTAGCTATAAAACCCATCTAGCAAATTTTTATATTTTTAAAGAAACTCAATATCAAGGAAAGTTAATTTATTTAAATCAAAAAACAACAAATGAAGAACTTCTTGGAGAGCCATGCTATATGTCAACTAACTCAGCAAAACATTTTTATTTTAATTTATTATGTAATATAATTCATTTAGAAGATTCAATAAATAAAAGTGAAATATTAGATAAAAAAGCCTTTAATAATTTTCGCAATAATTATAAACCAATTTTAGAAAATAAAGATAACCCTATAATCTCTGATATTATTGAGATTTTTATTGATAAAATCTCCAATTTAATAGATATTAAAGAAGAAAAACCTTTGATTGAATTTAACCCTGGAATTATATTATCAAGTATTCTTAGAAGAGAATCAATAATATTTAAAAATATTCATCAAGTATCAACAGAAGTTTTTGAAAGATTTAATGAATTATTTGGAACAGAAAGAATTTTATGTTTAGATGAAGATATATTTGAAACTTTTTTCAATAAAGAATCAGATAAAGTATTTGATTTAAATAAAATTGGAAAAATTATAATAATAGGAACATGCCCAGAAAATTCATTTCAAAGTCTATCTGAATCTATATTATCTAGATTCTCAATTATATGTGTTGGAGAGCATGAAAATATAGAAAAAGAGAAAATAATTAAAAGATATTCTAAGTTATGTTATGGTATTACTGAAGAATATTTAAATTTAATTCTTTCCCAATTTAAAGTATATCAAAATCAAAATATTAAAAAAATAAAAGTTTTATTGAATATTTTTTCTGAAATGAATAAAAATAATCTGGATGAAAATAATCAGGAACAATTAAATAAAAATTTTTATTATTCACTTTCTCATGTTATAATTAATAATAAAAAGAACGAAGATCCAATATTTCTAAAAAATGAAAATATTTTAGATTTTAGAAATAATTATATAATATCAAAATATTCAAAATTGCAGATATATATAAATGAAGAACCTAAAATGAATATAGAAGATAATAAATTTACTCCTATGTTTAATGAATTAGTGGATTTAATTCATTTTGGAATATGCATAAATATTCCAATTATTCTTGAGGGTTCTCCTGGCCAAGGAAAACAAACTGCAATCAATTATGTGAGTAGAATATTAGGTTATTATGTGGAAAATATTATTATTACTAAATCTTTTTCAGTAAATGATTTATTTAAGAAGACTGTAATTAAATCTAATAAAAATAAGTTTATTGAGCTTTTAGATATAGAAACAAAATTATTTGAAAAATACAAAAAAAATGATAAAAAAAATAGGGAAAAAATTATATTTGTTTTTCATAATATTAATAATGCCGAGTCAGATGTTCTTTCAAATATTTCAGAAATTTTTAATAAAAAATATTATACTTCATCAAATTATGCTTTAATTGGATTGATTGATTCAAAAGAAAGATCAATCGAAAGAGATTCATATTATTATGATTATTTTTCAAATTCAATTTATTATATAGTTTATTCTTCAGATTTAGCTAATAATATAAAAGAAATAATTCCAAAGGATTCTAATATTAATATAAATCCAATTTTAACATATTATAATGATAAGAATTATAATGAAAATAATATATTCACATTAAATGATATTTCAAAATTTATAAAATTAAAAAATGTTTCACAATTTGATGATTCCTTTCTAGAAGATATTATTTTCAAAAATAAAATTATAATATATGAAAAAGAAAAATCCATCCAAGATATAAACAATAATGTAATTAATTGTAATTATCCTTTTAATTGCGATATGGAATTTGAAAATAATTTATCAAAATTTTCTATAAAAGTAAATAAAAAATCTTTTTCTCTTAAAGCAAAAGAAAAGATAGATAATTTTGAGAGAGAAATAAATACTCTTTCCTTTGAACAAAAAAAATGCCTTATATTTTTAGGGCTTGCAGTAAAAGCAGAAAGAGCATGCATTGTTCAAGGCCCAACTGGAGTTGGAAAATCTTATTTAATAAAATTATTTTCACAAATTTTAGGAAAGAAGCTACATATATTTGAATTAAACAAGGATAATCAAATTTCAATCTTAACAAAAAACTTTATCTATGAGCAATATACTGAAGATGAAATAAAAAAAATTAATGAAATGCTTAATGAAATAATAAATGAAAATGATAATAATTATGATAATACAAAATTTGAAAAAAAATTTGCAGAAATTTTAAATATTGAAAAAAAATTAGATAAAGAAAAACGATTAAAATTAGAAGAAATTAAAAAAACATATAATTTTATTAATAGATTTAATTATTCTAAATCCGAATTTTTGAAGGCGGTTGAAACAGGAGAATGGGTATTAATAGATGGTATTGAAAATGCTCCACCTTTTGTAGCAGAAAAATTATCTTTTCTTTGTGGAGAAAACCCAGAATTAAATTTATATGAAAAAGATGAGAAACCAATAATTCCAAAAAAAGGTTTTCATTTATTTATAACATATGATTCAGGAAGAATAATACATAATAATTCATTACCAAATGCTTTATTAGATAAATGTTTAATTTATAATTTAAAACCTTTTGTGAATGATCAAATTAGTATTTCTCAAATCGTATATGGTTATTTAGTTAATTTGCATTTTTCTTCAGAAGTACTAATACTTTCTGATATTTCTTCAAGAATTTCTAAAATACATAAAATTATTAAAAATCAATTAAGTCTTAGTAATAATGACGATATAACTGAAAGAAATATAATTAATTTTTGTAATAATTTGAATATAATTGATTTTCCTATGAGTTTAAAGAAAAATTTTTTATATTTTTATTTTCCTTCATTGCCTCAAGAAGAACAAGAAAAATATATAAAAATTATTAATGATAATATAGAATTTAAAGGAATTGAATTTACTCCATTAGCTACTGATTATTTAATTGAATGTAAGGAACTTGTATCATTACTAAATAACATTAAAGGAGAAAATAATTATCAGTTTAATTATGGATTTTTGTTAAATGAATGCCTGAAAATTCCTTGTAAATATTTAAATGATTTAAAGAAAAGCATTTTAGATATTTTAAAAGATTTTAAACAAAAAAATGATAAAGGTATTTATTTTATATTTAATAAACTCATTAGTTATATTGATAAAATAGATGAATTATTACAAAAACCTAATCAAGAAAATCTTAATAATACTAAAATAAGAGATAATAATCAGTTTTCTTGTATAAGAATTCTAAAATTGATTGAACAACTTTTAATGAATAATTTAATTTCTTTTGATTATTTAAATTTATTTTTTGAAAAAACGGATATTTTTGAAATTATTGAAAATATGCATAAAGAACAAAGTATTATTACTGTAGAAAATTTTTTTAAATGTATAACACAACATAATATGATTGGAATTATTGATGATATTTTAAAAATATTTCCATATTTTAAATTTATGAAAACTAACTTATATTTAATAAATAATCTTTTAAAATATATTATTAAAAATGCAGCAAATAATCACATTAATATAACAATTAAAATAAATGAGAAATTATATATATTTAACTTTGATGAGAAAAATAATAATGAAATTATTATAATATTAGATTTAAAATTCAATGATAATGATAAATTAATTATATCAAAGGATACTCAAATTTTAATTCCATCAATTATTTCTAAAAATTTTGCCAATTTATCTTCAACTATTGAAGACAACGATGAAAATAAAATAAATACTTTTTTTATTAAAGCTATTGAACAATTATTATGTAAACAATTATTATTATGTAATATTAAAGAAGATAAGGGGAAAAAAAAAAATATAAAAAAAATTTTTGAAAATGCAGTTAATTTTGCAAAAAGTAATAATATTTTAAAAGATGAAGAAAGTTATTATAGTCTCTCTTGTTTCTTTGAAAATAAAAATAATTTATTAATTAATTGTTGGTCTATTTTATTCCTAGATAACCAAATATTAAATTCATATTTTTTGCCATATTTCCTTAGGGATGAAAAATCAACTATTGAGCATGATATTTTTTATACTACTTGCCAATTATATAATGAAATAGCAGATATTAAAAAAGATATTAAAAAAACATTACAAAACGTATTAGATTTTTCAAAAAACATAATAACAATTATAAAAGAAGATAGTATTTTATATAACTTATCTTTTAATAAAAATTATATAATTAATAAAGAATTAAAATCTGCAGATAAGAATAAAGAAATAATAAAAAAAATTAATAATGAATTAATAATTATTAGTGATATAATTCAACAATTAAAGTTTAGTGAAAGTCCTTTTGAATCTTATAAAACATTACTTGAAACAGAATTATCAAGATTAAAATTAATTATAAATAAAATTGAAATTGATAATTATAAAGAAAGAATATTGAAAAAAATAAAAATTGAATTTAAAGAAGATAAAATAATTGAAGGATTAATAAATGAGATAAATGAAATAAATGAAGAAGCTTCTTTTAAAAAATTAAAATTATATGAAAAATTAATTAATAATTATTTAGTTAAATATGAAAATCAAAAAAGATTTAATGAATTCAAAATTTTTTCAAAAGATGAGGTAAGTTTAGAGAAAAATAATAATAATAATAAATTATTAGAATTACTTTTAAAATACTCAGAAATTAAGGATATAATAGAAAGAATAAAAGAAAAAACAGCTACTTTAATTAATCTTTCAAAATTAGAAGAATTAATTAATGAAAATTATAAAGACTTTTTTGAAAATTTGTTTTATAAAATAGATAAAATAGATGATGAAAAGAATAAATTTGTTGATGCAACTTTTACTTCAATACTTATTAAAGAAATTGGGGATAATAAACTTGAAAAATATTTAATAAATTTATCAAATTTATTCAATAATCTATATGATATTAAAAGGGGAAATGAAATTGATAATAATTGGTGTTGGAATATTGAAAAAAAATATAGGTTTGACACCAAAATATATATGCCTGATTTAAATAATTTATCTTTTTTATTTTTATTTATTAGAATAAAGGATTTTTCTACATTTAGTAAAATAAAAGGGCCTTTAATTGATGAAGATATTTTATTTACAAAATTTCAATTAAAATTCGACGAATTGATTAGACTACAAAAAGATATTAAACTAAATGATTTAATTTTGCAAATAGGAAATATATTATATAATTATTATTTTAGAAAAAAAGAAGAAGAAAGTGAAGAAAAAAATTTAAATGCTCTTTGTAAATTAATCAAAAATAAAATTTCGAAAGAATCCAATCTAAAATGTAAAAAATTATTTGAAGATTATTTAAAATATAAAGATATTTATCTTAATATAAAAAAGGAAAAATTAATTTTTGATGAATTTGATGAAAAAAATAAAAATAAATTATTTTCAAATAAAAATCTATCTTTAGTAAATTTTTTAAATTTCTATGATTCTATTTATTATAAATTAATAAATGAACCTTTAATATTGGACTTCAAACAGAATTTAGATAAAAACCAATTTATACCTCTTTGGCTATTATGTTTAAGAGTTTTATCAAATAGTAATAATATAAAAGTGTCTTTTAAAGTCATAGATGAAAAGATATCAAAATTTGAAAAAGATTTAGAATCAAATATTAAAGAAAAAATTAAAAATTTAAATAATAATAATTTACAGAATTCAGAATGGATTTTATTAATTATACCTAATAACACTCATTTAATTGATAATGAATTTGCTGAAAAATTTTATCATTTTTTTAATAATTTATTAAAAGTATATACCAAATTCAGTGATAAAAATAGAGAAGATATATTTGAAGTCATAAAAAAGTTTATATTAGATATTTTTGAAGATACTTATTTATATGGCATTAATCAAGTTATATCAAAAAAACAATTAATATTTAATTTAATTGATAATTTAGAAAATAAAATAAAAAATTTAAATATTTCTAGATTTAAAGACTTCATGGAAGGAAAAGAAGTACAACAACTTAAAACAATTATAGAAGATACAGTAAATAAAAAAAATAAAAAATCATTTACATATATTCTAAATAATTTGGAAAATAAAATAGTTAAATTTGAAAATAAATACAATAAAAAATTAATAGAAAAAAAAATTAATCTTGATTATTATGAAAAAGTTCAAAATCATTGTGAATTATATAATATATATTTTTATAAGTTAAGAAAAACAAAAAAAATTAATTTAGAGTATTTAAACAATTATAATTTTATTAAAGATTTAATACAAAAGAAAGATGCCTATTTTATAGATGAAAAAGAAAATAAAATTAAATATATTTCTAAAGAAGAATATAAAAAAAAGTATGAAAAGAATATTACAATAAAAAAAGAAGAAATTCTATTCAATAAAGGAGAAATGAGAAAAAAAGATTTTTTTAATAAATATGAGAATATAAACAAAATATTAGAATTATTTAAAAAAGTTTTCCAATATATCACAATTGATAATTTGGAAGAAAGTATTTCAAATCTTAAAAAGTTTAAAAAATTTTTGGAAAATGAAAGTTTAGATTTTATAATAGATATGAATGATAATAGTTTATTTGAAGAAGTAACAAATGAATTAAATATGAATTTTAAAACAGAATTAATTCTTATATCATCTAATATAAAAAAAATAATAGATACAATTAATATAGTATGCAAAAAATATCCAAAGATTTCAGTAAATAAAAATGATAAAATATTATTAGAAGAATTAAAAAAAGAACTAAATATATACATACCAAAAGAGTCTGATATTCCTATACTTAATAAAAAAAAATACGAATTAACAATTAAAAATAATATAAATATTATACCGTACTTTTCTATTAATAATCAGAATATTGAAGGATATGATGAATTAGATTATGATTTAGGGACTTTAAATTTATATGATTCAAAATATCAATATGTTTATTTTGCATCTTTTGAAGATAATATCAATTTCAAATTAAATGAAGAAAATCAAGGTATTAAATTAATAAAAAAGAATAAATTATATTTTATAGAAATAGAAATTCCTTTAAAAAAAAATGAAGATATTGAAATATTTAATAAAAAAGGTATCATTACGTTATCATATGATAAAATTCTTAAAAATATAAATTATAACATTAGTTTCAAATTAGAATCTCTAGAAATATATTTAGAATGCAAGGAATATCAAATGAAATATGAGGGGAATAATATATTTTCTTTATGTACAGATTTTTTATTGAAAGATGAAACAATTAATTTTATAGTCAAAAATGGATCAAAAATAAAAAATATTATAATTCTACAAAGTTTAAAAGATAATAAATGCGTTATTCCAATAATAAAAAAAAATAACAATGATTTTTCTTTAAATATTAAATCAGATTTTATTGGCGTCCTATTAAGTTTTTTTATTAATATTTTTATTGGGGAGAGATTTAAATTTATAATTAGAATTTCTTCTAAAATAAAACCATTTGATTATGATTTCAAAATTAAATATGAAGGAATTGAAGGATATATAAAAAACAAATTATGTTGTCCAATAGACACAGAAAATTTTGAATTTTTAATTAATACTCATCAAAAAAGGAATTTTAAATATAATATCAAATATGAAAATAATGATAATAATATTGAATTAATAGAATTGGATAAAGATGGTATTTTTTTTAATATGGCAAAAATTAAATTTGTAATTAAATTAAAAAAACAAATAAAAACAAATATATCCTTTATTATAAATATAAATGACAAAAAAAAATCTATTGCATTATTTTTTGATAATCAAAAGAGAAATAATCCTTTTAACATTGAAAATTTAGAAGAAAATAAAAAAATAGATGATAATATTAATTTTTCGTTTATCTTAAATGAATTTAATGCAAAAGCTACAAAAAAAGACAATATAATTAACCCAAAAAATAGCGTTAAAATAGGATTAAATAGAATTAATGTCAAAAAAAAAAACATTAAATTAACAAATCAAAAATTTATTTTTGCTCCTAAATGTCAAAGTAATAGTATTCTAGATATTCAAAATTTCTATAATAATATATTAGAAGCATTATTGATTATACCTATTTATTGGAATTTATATAAAAATATTGAAGAAGTTGAAGATAATTTACAAAATTCCAATAAATTTGACATTAAATCCGAAATTGGATTAATTAAAGATCAATACTATTGGTTAGAAGAGATATATAAAGATTTAACTAATAATGGAAAATTTGAAAATAATTCTTTATATTTTCATAATTTTTTTTCAAAAGAAATAAATGAATTTATTCAAACTTTTAGTTCCCTAAAACCTTATGTTGAATTCAAAATAAAAGAAAATATATCAAATGAAAAAAAGAATAATATAGAAAAAGAAAAATATAAAGAAAGTGAAAAGGAAAAAATCAAAAAAAAAGAAAAAAATATTATCAATGAGGATAACCAAAACCAAATTAAAGAAAATAAAAATGATGATATTTTAGAAATTGAGTATAGAAAGGAAAATGTTAATAAAGAAAGTAATGAAAATAAAATATTAAATAGTAAAGAATCAGAAGATGTACAGAATATTAAAGAAGAAGAAACAAAAAATAATATTGATAGTGAAGTAAAAGGAATTGAAAATTATAATAATGAAGAAGGAAACCATATTAATAATGATAATTCTTATTTCAAATATAATTTTGATAATGTAAATAAGAAGAGTGATAGAAATATTAAGATAATTAAAAAAGATGACGATGATGATGATGATGATAACCAAGAAGAAGAAGAAAAAAGAGAGAATGATCATATTTGGAAAATAAATGATAAAAATAGTCCCTCATTTAAATATCAAAAAGAAGAAAATGAAGATATGATAAATCTTAACAATTATTTTAATAATAATAATTCTAAAAGCAAGTACATAGATAATATGAATAATAATATAATAAATATAGAAAATATAGTAAATACAGAAAAAGAAATTAAAGAAGATTTACATAAAAAAGAGGTTTTAATTCCACTTGAACAAATTAAAAAACTTGCTGAGATGGAGAAAAAACAAAGACAAGATAAAACTGTTATAGAAAATTATGATTATACTCCAAAAAAAGAAGATTTTATAGATACAAAGCATGATTTTGAAAAATTAATAGAAAATAATAATTTAAATAAAGATGAAGGAAATAAAGATAAAAATGATAAAAATATGATTTCATTATTTGAATTATCTAAGGAAAAAACAAAAACACTTTTTACAAATTTTAAAAAAGAAACAATTATTGGAAAAAAATCAGATGATAATAAAAATAAAGAAGAACAAACAAATACTATTCAAATATCTTTTAATATAGATGAACTGTTTAATGAATATGATATACAGTTAATAAATAAAATATTTCTTAATATAAAAGAAGGAGTAGAAAATGAAAATCTAGAGGTTATTACTAATATCCCCTTTAACCCAAAATATTTATTAAAAGAAGAAAAAGTCAATGAAAAATATTTAATAAATGATTTAATAAAATTTTGTAGAGTATTTATAATTAAATGTTATGAACAATTTTCAAAATCAAATGTTGATTTTTCTAAAGCAGCGTTTTGCTTTATTTTAGATTGCTCTTTATATTTAAGAATAGAAAATAAATTGAAACATTTAATGATAGTTTTATCAATTATAAAAATTATCGAAATGATAAATATTAAATATTCTATACTTTTAACAGCTGATGATAATTTTAAAGTAATTATTAAGAACTATGAAGAAATAATAAATTATGATGATTTAATTGAAAGAATATATGAGACTTTAATAATTAAAAGATATAGAAATAATATTTTAAAATCTGTAAAAACTGCTATTGACCATGTAAAATGCAAAGAAAGAGAAAATCAAGTATTTTTAATATTTTCTGATTGTTTAGATGAAAGTATTATTCAAACTAATTATTGGAAAAATAATATTTTTAATAAAGATACAAATTCATTTATTTTTTTTATTGAAAAAAAAAATTTCAAATTGATAGATGAACAACAAAAAATTATTGATAAAATATGGAATAATTTTGAAAAAAAAATGAATGAAAAAAATAATTTAAAAGTTAAAGTAATCGATATAAATTTTCCAGACAAAGAATTAAATGAAGCTGTACTTTTTCAAGAATTATTTGATTTTTTAAATAAGATAAGATTTAACGATACAAATAATGAAAAAAAGGAAGAAATAAGAAAAATAAATCTAAATAATTTTCAAAATAATATAAATTTAAATTTAGAATTTTTTGATAATATATTAATCTATGATAAATTTAAAAAAATGAATAAAATATATTTTTTTGAGAGACCAAAAAAAATAAATAAAAATAATCAAATAAAAAATGAAAAAAAATATAATTTTAATAACTTAGTTTCAAAAAAACAAGAAATATCTGAAATTAAATCACATATATCAAAGATTTTAAAAAATTATCTAGATAAAAATTTAATTGAATCTATTTTTTATCCTAATAAAGCAACACAAAAGCAATTATCAACTAAAGGAACAGAAATAGATATTATGTCATTAATTTTGTATACTTTACGCCCAGTACAAGAACCAATGATATATTTAGAAGATAAAGGAGGTTTAATAAGAGATTATTCAATAACAGTTATAATAGATAATTCCAAAAGTTGTTTTAGTGAATTTAATGTCAATCATTCATATTTGACTATTATAAATTTATTAAAAATTATTAAAACAATGGCAATATCTTCATTTGATCTTATTGTTACCAATGAATATAATCATGAACCATATTTCTTAATTGTTAATAAGCCTTCAATATTAATTTTTAAAGATGATTCAATTTATAAAAATTTACTGCTATTATTAAGTAATCCAATATTAAATTCTGATTTAGGAGATTCAATTCATGCAGCATTTGAATTAAAAAAGAAAAAAAAATATGAAAGAGATAGTTATCTATTTATTTTATCTGATGGCTTATCTCACCAAAATAATGAATATAATATTAAATATTATTCGGAATTATGCCATTCAAATGGATTAAAAGTCTATGGAATTGGATTAGGAATTTATCCATATAAAATGAAAGAATTATTTTGGACTTTTATTTATTCGGCAAATCCAGAACTTTTATTAAAAGCTTTAGGAAAAATTTTTGGAAAAATAATTAAAACAGAAAATAAATTGGAAATTCTCTCAGAAGAAGAAAAATTGGACAATATAAAATTAAATGAAATTTTTTCTAAGTTAGATGAAAATAAGGAGCTTATAAATAAACAATTTGTATATAAAAAGTTAAGAAAAGAATTAGAAGATATAAAACAAGGAGAAGATGTATTAAGCAAGTTTTGTAATAAAGAAAGAATTACATTTGATGAAAAAAAGATGATTTCTTTTAATGTTGAAAATGTATATGATTTAGAAATATATAGTAAAAATTTACTAAAAACTCAAACAATTTTAATTGTGATGCTTTGGTCTTGTGAATTAAATGAAAAAGGTGAATCTCCTTATATACATCAAAAATATATAAATGAACCTGTTAAAAAAAATGGAAAATGTATAAAATCTTGCATTGAATTTTTTGGAATTGATGACTTTGTTGTCTGTGATTATGAAACAGCCATAAAGGAGTTATTAGATAAAAATGAAAAAAGTGAATGCAAATATTATGCAGTGTGGGTTTTTTGTGGTCCTCAGTATCCAATTTTACCACCTATAAATGGACAAAAAAATGAAACTAATCCTTTTTTGGTAGAAGAATTTATAAATGTTTTAATTGCATTTTGGACTAATGGAGGCTCTTTAATATTTTTTGCTGAAGGAGATCCTTTAAATTTTCAAGTTAATTTATTTTTAGAAAAAGTTGAATTTTCAAAAAATAAGAAACCAAAATTTAGGATATCAGGAGATTATTTAGGTAATAAAGTATTAGTACAAGATAAAACAGGAAATTTAAATGAAATAGGAATATTTGATAAAAGTAATAAAAAGAGTTATTATAAAGGAAAAGAAATTCAAAGGCAATCTATATCTCATAATCTTGGATTAATATATGAAGGATATAGTATTTCATATGCAGTAGATAAAGATAATAGAAAAGCTATTAATATAAAAGAAAAAAATAAATTAGAACCATTTAAACCATTTTCAATAAATTCAGAAGGAGGAATTAGTACATTAATATATGAGTCGGACAATAAAGGGAGAGGAGATATCATAATTGATTGTGGATATACTAAATGCTTTTTAAATTTGGATAGTACAGGAACCTTCAAATTTCTACAAAATATAGCTGGATGGACTGCCAGACCAGAAATCAATTATTTAATAGAAAAAAAAAATCCGTGGGAATGGAGACCTAAAGGAATAGATTATATAGTCAAAAATAATTCTCCTTATAAAGGATTTCTTAGTTATGAAAATAAAAATATTGATGATATGAAAATTTTATTTGCAATAGATGGCTCCATCTCAACTAGAAATGATAAGTTTAACCTAGAATTAAAGAAACTTATTGAAAAATATTATTTAGAAAAAAGAGGTGATATTATATATAGATGGGGAAGTAGAATACAAAAATATTTAACTAAAGAAGAACTTTTTAGTGATATAAATCAAAACAATGATTTGGGAGGAACAGATTCTGAATTAATAGTAAAAATTATTAAAAATGAAAAGGACAATCATTGTAAACACCTTATAATAATTACTGATGGATGTGTAACTGAATATACAATAAAAGAGTCAGATATAGCTATGAAGCAAATAAGATATAATTTTGATTATGTTACAGTTTTTATTATAGGAGAAGGAGGAGATTTATCTGTTGGAGCACCTTTTTGTAGGAATACACCAAATAAAACCTACATTAAAAAAAATGATTCAAAAGATTTCCAACCCTATATAACACTTAGTAAAGAAGATATAAAAACGTTGGATGACATAGAAAAATATGATAACTATATTGATTTCATGAATAATTTTAATAATATTTTCAATGCAGTTCAAGCAAAATGTATAGGAACTTCAGGAAATAAAGAACTAGAAAAAAAAATAGAATCTATATTTAAAAGAATAACTGACAAAGGTCATATAAAAGATATGAAAATATTTAAAGAAAATGTGGATCAACTATTATCTATTACTAGAGGTTCTTTACAAAAAACATTCACTTTAGAAGCAATTACTGCTGCAATAAAAAATTATGAACAATAAATAAATAATAAAAGAATAAAGCAATTAATATAATTTAATATTTCAATTAAATGTAATTTTAAAAAATATTTGGGGATTGGGCCAAATCCCCAATAAAAAAAATTAATGGGGATTGGGGATTGGGGATTGGGGATTGGGG